>CAUYQG010131864.1:0-30320 GCA_963574415.1 Tarsius wallacei
GAATTACAGGAGGTAATCCAAGAAAACTTTCCCAAACTTATCAGAGCTGTGACCATCCAAACACAATAGATACAGAGAACCCCCACAAGACATCAAATGAGAAGACCAACCCCAAGACACATAGTAATTCACCTACACAAAGTAGGCACAAAAGAAAAAATATAAAAGGCAACAATAGAGAAAGGTCAGATTACCTACTGGGGAAAACCAATCAGAATAGCAGCAGATTTATTGGCAGAAACACTACAAAGCAAGAAAGGAGTGGAGTCCAATATTCAAAATCCTCAAAGATAAACAATTTCAACCAAGAATTTCCTACCCAGTCAAGCTCATCTTCATTAGTGATGGAGAACTAAAATCCTGCCCAGATATCCAATCCCTAAGAGATTATGCAGTTTCCAGAAAAGCCCTATAGGAGACACTTAAAAAGGTATCAAACACATAAGAATAAAGAAAAATAAAGATTGACCACACACTTTTCAAAAGAACAGCAGAGCACAGAATCAACAGAGAACACAGCACAACAGGAAACTTGAAAACACACACATACATCAACCCCAAAGCCAAAATAAACAAGCAAACAAAGAAAAAACTTTATAAGAACCTTATGAGAGGGCTAAAAAATCACATTTCAATGATCAGCCTGAATGTGAATCGACCCAATACACCACAGAAAAGACACAGACTGAATAAGAAACCAAGACCCAGTTATTTGCTGCATCCAGGAAATGCATCTCACCAAAGGGATACACACAGACTCAAAGTTAAAGGATGGAAAATGAGTTTCCAGGCAAATGGATCACAAAAGAAGGCGAGTCGGGATCTTAATATCAGACAAAGCAACCTTTAAGCTATCAGAAATTTTAAAAGATACAAAAGGATACTACATAATGACAACAGGTTCAATACATAAACAAAAACAATCCATCCTAAACATATATGCACCCAACACAGGAGCACCAGCATTTATAAAGCAATTACTAAGTAAAGTGAAAAAAGATATTGACTCTAACACTATTATAACAGGGGACTTGAATACCCCACTGACAGCCCTAAATAGATCACTGAGGCAAATAATCAACATGGAGATCCAGAACCTAAGCTTGACACTCAACCAAATGGACTTAATAGATACCTAGAGATTATTCCACCCAACAACGACAGAATAAACATTCAACTCATCACCACATGGAACATAATACAAGATTGATCACATCCTTGGCCATAAATCAAGCATAAACAAATTCCAAAAGGTTGAAATCTTGCCATGCACATTCTCAGACCACAGTGGAATAAAAATAAATATCAACACCAACAAAGTTCCCCCAAAACCCACAAAGACATTGACACTAAACCGTATGATGCTAAACAACTCTTGAATCAACAATGAAATCAAAACAGAGATTAAAAGGTACCAAGAAACAATTGAAATGAAGAAACATCTTACCAAAACCTCTGGGATGCTATGAAAGTAGTTCTAAGAAGGGAATTTATATCTCTACAAGCACATATCAAAAAAACAGGAAGATCACAAGTGGAGAACCTAACAAATCACCTAAGGGAGCTAGAAAGAAGACCACCAAAACCCCAAATTTAGCAGAAGAATCCATACCAAAACAAGAAGACACAGAAGACAAAAATATCATAGAAAACATCAACAAAAAAAAGCTGATTCTTCGAAAGAATGAACAAGATTGACAAACCCCTAGCCAGAATGACCAAGAAAAAGAAAGAAAAAGCCCAAATAAACACAATCAGAAACACAAAAGTTCAAACCACAACTGACTCCCAAAAAATACAAAAGATTGTCAGAGATTACTATGTACACCTCTATGGAAACAAACTTGATAACCTAAATCAAATGGAGGAATTTCTGACATCACACAACCTCCCCAGGTTGAAAAAAGAAGACACTGAGACACTAAATAGATCAATAACAACCCAGGAAACTAACTTTGTCATTAAAAAAACTACCTATAAAAAAAGCCCTGACCAGATGGCTTTCCAGCAGAATTCTACAAAACATACAAGAAGGAGCTGATATCAATCCTATTGAAAATTTCCAGGCAATAGAGAAAGATGGAATTCTCCCCAAATCTTTTTTATGAAGCTAACATCACACTGATAACCAAACCAGTTAAAGATTCAACAAAAAAAAGAGAACTACAGGCCAACATCCCTTATGAACATAGATGCAAAAATCCTCAGCAAGATTATAGCAAATCAGATCCAAAAGCACATCTCAAAAATCATTGACCGTGTCCAAGTAGGCTTCATCCCCAGGATGTAGGGCTGTTTCAACATTGCAAGACTATAAATGTAATTAAGTAAATAAACAGTTGTGAAAACAAGAAACACGTGATTATATCATTAGATGCAGAAAAGCTTTTGATAAAATCCAGTATCCCTTCTTGATAAAAACCCTCAAACACCTAGGTATAGAATAACTTACTTCAAAATAGTAAGTGCAGTCTATGATAAACCCACAGCTGACATACTGCTAAGTGGACAGAAACTTGAAACATTTCCCAGCCGGGCTCGGTGGCTCAGCCTGTAATCCCACGCTTTGGGAGGCTGAGGTGAGTGGATTGCCTGAGCCCGCAGGTTCGAGACCCGCCTGGGCAACTTGGCGAGACCTCATCTCTACAATAAATCAAAAAATCAGTCGGGCATGGTAGCGCATGCCTGTAATTCCGGCTACTGGGAAGGCTGAGGAGGAAGGATCGCCGGAGCTCAGCAGGAGGCTGCAGTGGCCGGGAGCAGTCACTGCACTCCAGTCTGGGCGACAGAGTGAAACTCCAACTAAAAAAAAAAAAAAAAAGAAACATTTCCCCTGAAAACTGGAAATAAACAAGGAAGACAACTCTCACCCTTCTTGTTCAACATTGTGTTGGAAATCTTAGCTAGGGCAATTAGACAAGAGAAGGAAATCAGGTGTATCCAAAAGGAAAAGAAGAACTCAAATTATCCTTCTTGCTGATGATATGATCCTATACCTTGAAAATCCAAAAGAATCTGTCAAAAGCATGTTTGCATTGATAAAGGGCTTTGATAAAGTCTCAGGGTACAAAATGAATTTGCAAAAAACAGTTGCATTCTTATACACCAACAACAAGCAGACAGAAAACCAAATTAAAAGCACAATCCCATTCACAAAGCCACACACACAAAAAAATGAAATACCTCGGCATCTTCCTAACCAGAGAAGTGAAAGAAATTTACAATGAGAACTACACAACACTGCTCAAAGAAATCCAAGAAGACACAAACAATTGAAAAAATATTCCATGCTCATGAATAGGAAAAATCAACATTGTTAAGATGTCCAACCCACCAAAGACAATTTACAGATTCAACGCAATACCCATAAAATTACCAACATCATTCTTCTCAGACCTAGAAATGACAATATAGAAATTCATATGGAAACACAAACTACCATGAATAGCCAAAACAATCCTTAGCAAAAGAAACAGCGCAGGAGGTATCACCTATCCAGACTTCAAACTTTTCTGTAAGGCTACAGTAATCAAAACAGCCTGGTATCAATATACGAACAGGCATATAGGCCAATGGAACAGGATAGAAATTCTGGAAACAAAGCCTCAGTTTCTCAACCAACTCATCTTTGACAAAGTCCCCACCAAAAACCAGTGGGGAGAGGATAACCTATTCAGTAAATGGTGCTGGGAAAACTGGCTGACCACATGCAGAAGATTGAAACTAGACCCCTAAATATCACCATACACACACAAAAATGGATCAAAGACCTAAATGTAAAACCTCAAACTATAAGAATCTTAGAAAATGCAATTTCCTTATGGAAATTGGAACTGGCAACCAATTCCTGATCATAACCCTAAGTGTCCATACCTTAAGAAATAAGATAGACAAGTGGGACCTCATGAAACTGATGAGCTTCTGCAAAGCCAAAGAAACCATCAAGAGAGCAGGGAGACAGAATGGGAAAAAATATTTGCCAATTGTATATCTGACAAAGTCCTAACATCTGGGATCTACAAGGAACTCAAATGTGCTGAAAAGAAAAAAACAAAAAACCCCATTAAAAAGTAGGCAAAAGACATGAATAGACACTTCTCAAAAGAAGATATATGGGCAGCCAACAGACACATGAAAAAGTGCTCAGCCTCACTAATCATCAGGGAAATGCAAATCAAAACCACATTGAGATTCCACCTAACCCCAGTAAGAATGACCATCATTAATAAAACAAACAAGATGCTGGAGAGGATGCAGAGAAAAAGGAACACTTCTACAATGCTGATGGGAATGCAAACTGGTACAACCTCTTTGGAAGACAGTGTGGTGATTTCTGAAAGAAACAGAAATCGACTTTCCATATGACCCAGCAATTCCCCTATTAGGAATATACCCAGAGGAACTCAAATCATTCTAAAAAAAGATACCTGCACACGCATGTTTGTTGTGGCTCTATTCATAATAGCAAAAATAGGGAACTAATCATGCTGCCCATCTAAGCTGGACTGGATTAAAAAAATGTGGTACATATACACAATGGAATATTATGTAGCCATAAAGAACAAATATATGGACTTAGCAGCAACTTGGATGGGTTTAAAATTTATCATACTCAGTGATCTATCACAGAAACAAAGAACAGAGTACCATATATTCTCCCTCATAAGCGGACCTTAAACAATTATTATAATACTACAAGAAAGGAACTGGCAATAGTAGGAAACTGTCAGGGGAGGGAGGGCACACTTCATCAACAAGGGTACCTGTATAATGAACATCTGTATACCTAACCCTGAATTGCACCCCATGTATTTAAAATTTAAAAATTTTAAAAGAGGGGAAAAAAAGATTGAAAAGAAAAGCCACAGACTAGAAAATAGACAAGCACAGCATATTTTTAAGGCAGTGAAACTCTTCTGCGTGATACTATAATAGGGGACTCATGATATTATGCATTTGTCAAAATTGTACAACACAAAGAGTGAACCCTAAATTATAAACTTTAGTTAATAATGCATCAAAGTGGTTCCTCAATTGTAACAAACAGGCTACACTATTGCAACATGTCAATAGAGGAAACTGCATGTGTTGGGTGAGGTAAAGTAGATATATGGGAACTCTGCACTTTCTACTAATTCTTCCGTATACTTAAAACTGCTCTAAAAACTAAAGTCTATTAATAAAGAAAAATACCTTAAGTAAAAGAGAAACCAAAGAGATGTTTGATATGTACAGATGCACAAGAATGGAGAGAATGGGAGAGTAAGACAACAATGACAAAATTTTGGAAGCTGGAAAATATATGGGAAATGCTAAATGATTCAGTAGTTCCCAAGAAAAGTGAGTCAAACCGCTAGTGGAGAAAGCCAATAACCAAGCTAATTTGACTCACAGAATCTCCAAAAGGCTCAATAAATAGTCACTGAAAGTAGAATCACATGGGCAGGAATGTTAAAATAAGAAATATTAGCTACCAATCTCAGAGGCTTTCTAGATCCCCAAATGCCCTCCTTTATTCTAGACAAAAAAATTAATCATCTATCTACCTCTTTGAGGCTTATTTTCAGAAGAGGATAAAATAGATGATCTTAGAGACTTGGGGACACCAGGAGCAGTTGAGAGTGATGTGGGTAACATATTGAAAAAAAAAGGATTAAATGAATATATGCATACAAGCATGAGAAAACCCTTAACTTTTTACCCACATTCAACACTAAGGCCTTCACATTCAAAATAGTATCGAGTTGGGATCCAATATGCTGCTGGAGCAACAAATAAACATTAAAATCTGTAGCTGAACAGCATAAGCAAAAAGGTATGTAATTAAGTATTACAAATGACGAGCCTACTTATGTTGTTTTACTGTCAGATAATCAATTTTTGATACTTTGTCTTACTGTACACAAATATTTGTTGTTGTTGTTGTTTTTCCTTTTGGGAAGATTTTATATTTGAAAGTTTTTTAGATAAAATGATTTGACAAGTCCATTAATAAAATAAAACAAATTTATTGGTCAATAAGTAAAAATTTCCAACTATTACGTAATTTTAATTATTTTTAGAATGATTTTCACTCTCAGTAAAATTGTTGCAGTGTGAACATAATAAATTACATGGCTCATCTTATAATTACCAGTTAGAGAAACCAGCACAGAGCAGCTAAGAAACTTGTCCAACAAATGTAGGTAGGATTCAAATCCAACTTTGCTCTTTCTCATCGTCTTCACTGCTTCATGCCTCAGCAGTGATCACTCTGCCTAGCATTTAGAAACAAATAAGTCATATATTATGATAAATGTGTTCATGAAGATATGAAGTAGTACTGGGAAACACTAGTTATTTGTCCTGGGAAATCATGGCAGGTCCATGATGCATATAGTAAGTGAGACTTGAGAATGAGAGAAATGCATTACCAGGGAGAGAGAGAAATGTATTCGAGGAAAATTAAATAGCACAGCTAAAGACAGAGACTCCAAAAAAACAGGGAGAGAAAGAAGAGAGATCGAAACTTAAAAGAGTACTGAACAAAAAGGATGCAACTCCATAGAAGCAAATAAACAAGGAAGAAGACACAGAAAAATAGAGAAAAATAAATCCCCAGAGGCTATCATACTGACAGAAACCTAACAAAGATACCAAGAGAGGGAAATACATTAGCTTGAGCTGAAAAGAGAAGGGGAGAGATTGGCTTCAAGATGGCCACCATGGAGCAGCAGACTGGTGCCCCTCTCACTTGGCAAGATGGAAAGTGGAGACCTAATCACTGACTGACTGAGATGCCCTCAACGCTTATTGATGGGCAATACACCCAGCACTCAAAGGAGATCTCTTTGAGCAAAATATCTGAGACAATAAAACAACAGCAGATGTGGGACTCTGGGCTCCTCACCCCCTGCCATGTTTCAGACTTAGACAAAGATGGAAGCTCTCTTGAGGAAAAATAGGGATGAGTAATCCTAAGACGTTTCAAGTCAGTTCACCATCTCCCACCTGCACATGAGCCATGGGTCCCAAGTGGGAGGAACTTTGGTTGGGACACAGCAGAAGGCAACTGGAGCCCAAGTGAAGTGGGAACAGACCCACCCATCAATTGCTGTTGCCTTGTTGGTCTCTTCCCAAGCAGGAAGAGAGTTATATGCAGAGTGGATTTTACTGGCATGTCCACCACAGGTAGCTAGTGGAGAAGCAGACCAGTGCCACTCATATAGAGCAGGACAGAGAGTAGAGGCCCAACCAGTGGTACACTTTGTACACACAGAGACAAGAAAGCAACAGCAGGCATGGGACTCTGAGCACCACACCCTCTCCCACCCTGTTTCTGGCTCTGGTGGCTTGTCTAGCAGAGGGAGAGAGAGAACTTGTAATAACAGTATCCAACTACAGGGTGGAGGAAGCAGCAGAAGTGAACCCTTCTCCCTCTTTCACTGTATGACAAAATTATAAAGAAGGAAAAGAGACTCATCACAAATGAGGAAAAATCAACCAAAAAACACAGGTCACCCCTACTGTCCTAAAGAGATAGCACACACACAAAAAACAGCTATTGGAGCACAAAAAATGGGAACCTCCCAGAATGACTTGCCTCAGATGACAGCTACAGAAATCAAAGATCAGATGGCAATAATGAACAAGAATCAAGATAAACCAGACATGAAACTCAATGAAATTATAAAAGAGTTGGCCAATTGCAAGAAAGCCTATTCTGAAATAATGAAAATGAATAACTCCAAACTAACAAGAATTGGGAGCAGAATTAACCAAGCAAAGGAAAGAATCTCAGAGCTTGAAGACCAAAATCTGGAATTAACCCAATCTGTTAAAAACATATGAAAAAACTCAAAAAAAGAGCAAAACCTCCAAGAGGTATGCAATTATATCAAGAAGCCAAACCTATGCCTGACTGGTATCCCTGAAGCAGAAAGGGAAATGGAGAATACCTTGGAACAAACATTTCAGAAGGTCATCCAAGAAAACTTTCCTCATCTCGCCAAAGATGCAACCATTCAAGCACAAGAGATTCAGAAAACCCCTGCAAGGTATCACATGAGAAGACAAACCTCTAGACATATAGTAATCCACCTCCACAAAATAAACATGAAAGAAAAAATCCGAAAGATAGCAGAGAGAAAGATCAGACTATCCATGAGGGAAGACCCTGCAGAATCACTCCAGATTTATCTGCAAACACATGACAAGCCAAAAGGGATTGGAGTCCAATTTTTAATATTCTTAAAGATAAGCAATTTCAACTAAAATTTTCTTACCCAACCAAGTTCAGTTTCATCAGTGACGGAGAATTAAAATCTTTCCCAGACTATCCAATACCTAGGAGAATGTGCTTCCTCCAGACCAGTCCTTCAAGAGATGCTTAAGAAGGTGCTGAGCACAGGGGAAAAAAGAGAGAGGGAATGGCCATGCACATAACCAGGGTACGTCAAAGAAGAGTTAGTAGAGCATACATAGTACCCACAGAAATTAAAACACATATATATAAATGCAAAAGTTAAAAGCAAATAAAGTAGCCTTCTAAGAGCCCTATGCCAGGGATAAACTCTCACATTTAAATAGCCTGAATGTGAATGGACTAACTGCACTACTGAAAAGACAGAGAGTTGCAAACTGAATAAAAAAGCACAATCTAACAATCTACTGCCTCCAGGAAACTCATCTCACCCACAGACTCAGTGTTAGGGGATGGAAAATGAACTTTCAGGTGAGTGGAAAACAAAAGAAGGGAGGAGTAGCTATTCTAATATCAGACAAAACTGCCTTCAAGCCAGCAAAAGTTAAGGATACAGAAGGACACTACATAATGATAAAAGGCTCAATTCACCAGTAAGAAATATCCATTCTACACATATATGCACTCAACACAGGAGCACTAAGTTTTATAAATCAACTACAAAGTAAACTAAGAGGGGACATTGACCCTCACACAACCAACACTGGAGACTTAAATACCCCAGTAACAGCTCTAGATAGATCATCAAAGCAAAAAAACCAATAAGGAGATCCAGAACCTCAACTCAATCAAATGGACTTAATAGACATCTACAAACACATCACCCGTCAGCTACAGAATATACATTCTACTCATCAGCACATGGAACAAGCTTCAAGATTGATTACATTCTTGGACATAACTCAGTCATAAACAAATTACAAAATATCAAAACAATACCATGCATCTTCTTAGATCACAGTGGAATAAAAATAAACATCACCAAAAAGATCCTCTCAAAACACACAAAGACATGGACACTAAACTACATGCAGCTGAACAACTTCTGGGCCAACACAGAAATTAAAACAGAAATAAAAAGATTCTTAGAAACAAATGAAAACAAAGACACATCTTATTAGAATCTCTAGGATGCCATGAAATCAGTATGAAGAGGAAAAGTCATAGCATTGCACACACACACATCAAGAACACTGAAACATCACAAGTAAACAGTCTAACTTCACACCTAAGGGAGCTGAAAAGGCAAGACCACCAAAATTCTAACTTCAGCAGAGGAATCCAGATCACCAAGATAAAGCTGCAACTGCTTTATCCAAGAATGGCACAGAATACAAAAATATTATAGAAAAAAATCAACAAGACAAAAAGTTGGTTCTTTGAAAGAATAAATAAGATTGATAGGCCCCTAGCCAGACTACTACAAAAAAGAGAAAGAAAGCCTAGATAAACAATATTAGAAACACAAAAAGCAAAGTTGCAACTGGCCCTGATGAAATTCAAAAGATTATCAGAGATTACAATAAAAACCTGTATGCAAATAAACTAGAAAACCTAAAGGAAATGGAGCACTTTCTGACATCACACAACCTCACAATGTTGAAACAAAAAGGAATGAAACTCTAAATAGACCAATAACAATCCAGGAAATCAACTCAGTCATAAAAAAAAAAAATCTACCTACTGAAAAAAGCCACAGATCTGATGACTTCCTAGATGAATTCTACAAGACATACAAGGAGGAGCTGATATCAATCTTACAAAAAGTTTTCCAGAAAAACAAGAAAGAAAGAATGCTCCCCAACTCATTTTATGAAACCAACATCATACTGATACCCAAACCTGGCAAAGACCCAATAAGGAAAGAAAATTACAGACCAGTCTCCTTGAAGAATACAGATGCAGAAATTCTGAACAATATTCTAGTAAATCAGATCCAACAACACATCTCAAGGATCATCTACCATGACCAAGTGGGTTTTATACCTGGGATGCAGGGTTGGTTCAACATTCGCAAAACCATAAACATAATTCAACACCAAGAACCACATGAATATATTATTAGACGCAGAAAAAGTATTCAGCAAAATTCAGCATTCCTTCCTGATAAAAACTCTTGAGTACCGAGGCATAGAAGGAGCATTCTTCAAAACAGTAAAAGCCACCTATGATAAACTCACAGCCAACGTTTTACTAAATGGGCAGAACCTGGAAGCATTCCCCCTGAGAATGGGAACTAGACAAGAATGTTCACTTTCACCCCTCCTGTTAAACATAGTACTGGAACACCTAGCCAGAGCAATCAGGCAAGAGAAGGAAATTGGGAGTAGCCAAATAGGAAAAAAGGATGTCAAGTTATTCTTCTTTGTGGATGACATGATCCTATAACTGAAAAACGCTGGGGAATCTATCAAAAGCCTCTTCGCACTGATAATCAACTTTGGTAAAGTCTCAGGGTACAAAATCAATTTGCAAAAGACAGTTGCATTTTTATAAACCTGCAACAAGCAGAGAGAGTGCCAAATAACAAACACAGTCCCTTTCACAATAGCCACTAAAAAAAAGAAAGAAAGAAATTCCTTGGCATTCATCTAACCAGAAAAGCGAAAGACCTTTACAACAAGAACTACAAAACACTGCTCAAAGAAATCAAGGATGACACAAACAAATGGAAAAACA
The DNA here is from genome assembly GCA_963574415.1 of Tarsius wallacei. Classification (NCBI taxonomy): domain Eukaryota; kingdom Metazoa; phylum Chordata; class Mammalia; order Primates; family Tarsiidae; genus Tarsius; species Tarsius wallacei. The sequence continues at coordinate 10,922 of CAUYQG010131864.1, forward strand.
TTATAAATTTGAAGAATCAATATTGTCAAGATGTCCATCCTATTCAAGGCAATCTACAGATTCAATGCAATGCCCATCAGATTACCAGTACCATTTTTCTCAGACCTGGAAACGACAATACAGAAATTCATATGGAAACAAAAAAGAGCATGAATAGCCAAAACAGTCCTCAGCAAATAGTATAAAGTAAGTGGTATCACACTTCCAGACTTTAAACTTTGCTACAAGGCCACAGTAACCAAAATAGTCTGGTATAAAGACCAGTGGAACAGGATAGAGAGTATGAAAGCAAAATTAACCAACTCATCTTTGACAAAGCCACCAATAACAACCACTGTGGAAAGAAGATCATATTTAGCAAATGATGCTGGGAAAACTGGGTGATCACATGCAGACAAATGAACAGTACCCCTACCTATTGCCATATATAAAAAGTCACCACAAATGGATCAAACACCTAAACATAAAACCTCAAACTATAAAAATCCTAGAAGAATACATTGGAAACACTCTTATGCACATTGGCATAGGCAACCAATTCTTGCTCAAATCCCCAAAAGTGAATTCCATAAAAACTAGGATAGACAAGTGGGGCCTCATCAAACTGAAAAGCTTTTACACAGCAAAAGAAACCAGCAAGAGAGTGGGTGACAGTCCACAGAATGGAAAAAAATATATTTGCTAATTATGTATCTGACAAAGGCCTAACATACAAGGAACTCGAACGAGCTGAAAGGAAAAAAAAAAAAACAATCCTATCAAAAAGTAGACAAAGGACATGAATAAACACTTCTCAAAAGAAGATATACAAGCAGCCAAAAGACACATGAAAAAATGCTCAGCCTCACTAATCATCAGAAATGAAAATCAAAACCACAATGAGATACCACCTAACTCCAGTAAGGATGGTCCTCATCAATAAATCAAAAAACAAATGCTGGTGAGGGTGTAGAGAAAAGGGAACACTTCTACACTCTTGGTGGGAATGCAGGCTATTTCAGCCTCTATGGAAAACAGTGTGACAATTCCTAAAAGAACTAAAAGTTAAACTTTCATATGATCCAGCAATACCTCTCTTGGGAATATACCCAAAGGAACACAAATCATTGTGTCAAAAAGATAAGATACCTACACACGCAAGTTTATAGCTGAACTATTCACAACAGCAAAAACATAGAACCAATCCCACTGCCCATCAAAAATGGACTGGATAAAGGAAATGTGGTACATATACATAATGGAGTATTACACAGCCATAAAGAACAAAATCATGGAATTCACAGCAAATCAGATGGAGTTGGAGGCCATCATATTTAGTGATCTATCACAGAAACAAAGAACTGAGTACCGAATGTTTTCACTCATAAGTGGGACCTGAACATTAATCACAAAAACACAACAGTCAATGGACACTGCCGGGGGAGAGAAAGAGGGAGGGGGCACCTAGCATCACAAAGGGTACCTAGTCCTAAACCAGCAGTTTAGCGATGGTCAGTCCAAGATTGAAACTTCATCTGCATGCAGCCTGCTTGTGTAGCTAATCCTGACTTGTACCCCACATATCTATAATTTTAAAAAATGAAAGGAGAAGGAGAAAAATATGGAGGAGAGGGAAGAGGGTCTTTTGAAGAGATAGAGATAGGGAGAGACAGTGAGTGTGTTTCTTATATGGGAGAAATGTGAAAGAGTGTGGAGAGAAAAAAGTAGATGAGGAGAGATTGCAGATACTTGAAGGAGGAGAGAACTGATCATTGGTGTGGGAAAGGGGAGGGAGAAACTGGAGAGATATATGGTCTTTGGGTGGGGTAACATGGAAACAGAAAGTGAAAGGAGAGTAGAAAAAAAGGCCAAGAGAAAGGAAGAAGGAGACTCTCTTAGTCTGTTTTGTTCTACTACAACAAAATATCACAGACTGGGTAATTTAAAATGAGAAGAAATGTATTGGCTCACAGTTCTAGACGCTAGGAAGTTCAAGACCAAGAAGCCACCAACTAGCAAGGGCCTTCTTGCTGTATCAGCCCATAGCTGAAAGGCAAAGAGAAGATGAGAAGGAGAAAAGGGAGGATGAATTCATCTTTTACAATGAACCCACAATAACGGTATGAATCCATTCACTCAGCCATCATGGTCTAATCAGCTCTCATTATAGGCCCCACCACCGTCGCATTGAGGATTAAGTTTCTCCAACACATGCTTTTGGAGGGACACATTCAAATCATAGCAAAGACTGAAAGAGAGGTAGGTGGATTAGAAAGAAAAAACATATAAGGCATTGAAAGACTACACATATTTGGTCAGGTGTGGTGGCTCACACCTGTAATCCCAGCACTTTTAGAGGCCAAGGTGGGAGGATTGCTTGAGTCCATGAGTTTGAGACCAACCCAGGCAATACAGTGAGATAATATCTCTTCAAAAAATTAGCTGGGCATGGTGTCATGGACCTGTAGTCCCAGCTACACAGAAGGCTGAGGCAGAAGGATTGCCTTAGCCCAGGAGGTAGAGGCTGCAGTGAGCTGTGATTGTTCAACTGCACTCCAGCCTGGGTGACAGAGTGAGACCCCAACTCAAAAAAAAGAAAGATTACACATATGTATAGCTACATACATAATTATATGTTCATATACACATATATACATGTATGTGTGTGGATGCATGTGAAAGGAGATAAAAGAGACAGAAGGGGTAAAATTATGGAGAAATATTTAAAAAGGATAAATGAAGAGAAGAAAGACATACATAAAGTTATCTATCTAGAATATATAATAGCTGTTTTTATATTTTCCTTAGGAGAAGTTACTTAAAAATCAGATAATTGGGTTATTCTGATAGGTTATGAAATTGTTTATTTCATTCATCCTTATATTCACTCAAAGATATTTATTAAAATTCACTATATACTCTGAAGTGAATTCAAAAGGTACTTATTAGTTATAACCTTCTCATACATATCAAGTTTTAAAAAGATTGCTATATCCCAGAATCTTGAAATATTAAATATAAGAAATCATAGTAATATAAAGTAATAGTAATATAGTTATATAGCAATATAGGCTCTATCTACAGTTTCAAATTCTTCTCCTCCCTCCATATTTCCCTGTGAGGCAGCTGGTAGAACAGCAGGTCAAAGAGACAGAAGGAAATAAGTCACTCCAAGAAATAAAAGAGGTGAGGCAAGGCTGTGGGCTATCAGTCCAAAACCATGGAGACTAGGTTTTTGCCATCCCTGAGCACCTTGCCCTGCTGCATTCTCTGGAGAATATAAGATGTGTGGCCTCTGAAAATGTGTCTTACAAGGGCACATGCCATGCTGACATTCATTTCTTCATAACTGGAAAAGTCAAAGCACTGACTAGTATTTTAATCTGTGGTTTGTAGGAGTCTTCCCACAGAGACTTCATAAATAATCAACTTTGATTCTTCCCAAACCTGTGACTCTGCCTTGCTAACAGCTGGTACTGAAACAAATACACATATGTTCATAGGAACTCCGAGATTTCATTACCTTTATCAAGACACTAAAATTTGTTTAAAGACATATTAAATGTATTTAAAATTTCTACGATATTGAATGTGATATATATGTAAACGATATTTTAAATACCTTAGTGTAAGCTTCCAGGAAAGCCCACGGGTTCATGGAAACTTCATAACTTTGAGAGCTGCCTGACATCTTAAGTCTTTTAAGTGCAGGTAATTAGAGTCCCTAATCTCTTCCTCCCTATGCCTCTTCTCTTCTCCTGTGTGCACACTGTCACACTCTTGCCACTCACCTTCCACAAAGTGGCTAGGCCTATATGACCCAAGACCTTCCTGAGCAGTGTTATTTAAGCCCATACTGGAAGAAAGATTCATATCACCATCATTCTAAATATGAATATTTTAACACTAAATCTGGCATCTCCAAGATTCTCTACAGCCAGATAATTTGACTCAAGTTTTTTTTTAAACATTTAAGAACCTTCAAAGATAGCTACCCAGTGTATTTTACAAAGTTAGAGTAACTCTCATAACAGATCCTGATGATTATAGTTCAAAAAATATTAATTTCACTTCTAAACAGAGATTCAAGACCTTGAATAAAATACTAGAAAAGAAAATTCAATAATAAAGGAATCACCTACCATGATCAAGTAAGTTACATTTTAGGAATGCAAAGAAGATACAATATTAGGCAATCTGTCAATATAATACATCATACTAGTAGGTCAAATACATCACATTTTTTACAATCACAATGGAAGCCAAGAAAAACATTCACTACGCACTCCTTATTTTAAAATATGTATAACCACACAAACCTATTGGAACAAATAAAATCAAAGATACTGATAATACCAAGTGGTGGCAAGGATGAAAATTATCAGGAATTCTCATCTCATTAAATACAATGATTAGTTCAGGGATGGATATACAAACAAGCTAAGTTGGTCAAATTCCTTCCTTGAGGCATGGAGTTGCTTAGTTGCTTGTGGCCATATCTCCTGCCATTTGCAGAAAACCTGTCTACAGTCAGAAAGAATGAAGCCAAAGATAGATCTTCTGAGTAGGAAAATGGTGACAGAGATAGATCTCTCTATATAAATCATATATATTTTCTATATGTACAATATTTATATACATATGAAAGACACAAAGACAGAAGCAAAGAGACAGATGACCCTATGTCTTAGTTCATTTTCTGTTGTTATAACTGAATACCACAGAGTGGGTAATTTAAAAAGAAAATAAATGTATTTCTTACAGTTCCAGAGGCTGAGAAGTTCAAGCTCACCTGGTGAGGGGCTTCTTACTGTGTCATAACATGGCAGAAGGCATCATATGATGAGAGGGAAAGAGCAACAGCCAAACTGGCTTTTATAACTGACTCACTCTAATGATAACTAACCCATTCTCACTCCCATGATACCCATGAACCAAGAATCCATGAATGGTTTAATCCATTCAGGAGGGCAGAATCCTCAATGAATGGGTTAATCCATTCATGAAAGCAGAATCTTCATGACCTGACCACCTCTTAAAGTCCCTACCTCTTAAAACTGTTACAGTAGGGATTAAGTTTCAACACGACTCTTAGAAGGGACAAATATTCAAACCATAGCACTCTGCAACATTGAGTCTTTGGTCAGTATTACCTGAACACAGATTCACTTGTGGAATTTTCATTAATATGAAACCATAAATTCCCATTTATTCTCAGGTTCATTTGAATTATTTCCCTTTATTTTAAGAGAGTTATCATTGTTGGAAAAGTAGTAGATGGATGAAGAATTCATATCTGAGCACCTATTATGAACAAAAAGCTACATAAGATAAATAGAACAGAACATCTGCCCTCAATGTTAGTTGGTTTTTAATCTAAATTTATTAAAAAGACTAATAGTATCCAATGTGAACTGAGTTTCAAAATAATGCTTCATAATATGCGATTTCACTGAGAAATGACAATTCAGAAGACCCTTTAAGAGACTGGGACAATTCTACTAATTACTGAAAACTTTATTGCTGAAATACAGTATCTGGTTTTAAAAGATAAGACTGTATCTTTATGCTTCAAACACACAAGTGGAAAGTAACATATTCAGTCACTCAATCAGACATTCTGTGCTCATAATATTAGTTTGATATTATTAAAAACTGGATTAGCTGGTTGGTTTGGAATAATGACACAATCTTGACAATATTTCCTTGTAGTAACCAAGAAACAACTGAGATATTTATAAGGGATATGAAATGTCTTTCCACTCTAGAGATCCATTGTTCTCCTACCAATATTATCATCTCTAGAATCTGAATACTTAACTACCAACCATATTCATGTATCATTAATATTGTCATGGATATATATAATATGCAAATTATTTTATATATCCAAGACAATATTATTACAGTATTCAAATTCCTATTAAGGTTTATGTTTTTGCATGGTTGTTATCTTTTTTAATCATAAGATTAATACAATAGGACTTCTGAAGTACCATATAGCTACTTATTCTTTCATTTCTATCACCTGTGAGTAACACACAGCTTAACTTTGCTTTAGTCATATCAGAAGCCATTCATAATTGACAGTTAATGCAATGGGAGAGTAGTCAAAATCTCATCAGTTTTATTTCTGGGAAAAGCTAATTATTGCACAGTTTCTAGAGAAGCATATTGACAAGTAGAATTAAATGGGTGGTTTTCTATTAAAAATTCTACTAGAAAAGAAAATCAAAAGCATAGCCTTTGAGAATAATTTTACTCAACCTTTAAGATTCATCAATTTAGTCCATTATTACCCTTTATTCTTTGAAAATGACTGGGACCATAGCTGACCACCAAATAAATGTAATTTCCTTTCCCCTGGATAATTAAAGGGTACAATGTCGGTGAGAATTTTACCACCATTTACCACCTTAGGGTGTTAATGGACTCAAAGCACTTAGCAGTCTTATTTAAGCATCGTCCAAAAGAAGATGCACAATGAATAAATGGGCCTGACTTAGGTATTCTATACATGGTGCTAGATTGTACAATAATCCAGCCAGACATTTAATGTTATGCGAAGTCAGAGAAATAATGTTTTCATAATGTGACTTTTCCTATCCAAAATGTTAGATATTTCAACATTCCAAAAGCTTTCTGGAATTTGTCCCTAAAGATCTTTTCAACTGAGACACGGAATATGTGGAAAAAGAATTTGTTGTAAGAAATCTTAAAAAGCAACAATTAACAATTATATTACGAAATAAGATGTGGACTAAGAAGAAAGAAAACTCAAAACTTTTGAGCAACTCAAGCTTCTTGGTCCACTATGGAAACAATAATAATGAAATTTTACTTTTATGGAACAGGATTAAGGTTTCAAAAGTCCTTTCATATCAACAATTCCATTTGATACAGAAGAAAGAGAGAAAAAAGTGCAAGGATCATCAAGTTCTTCTGTCAGATGAGCAAACAGATACAACCTTAAGTAATCAGAATCATGATCATAACTGTTTAGTCATGCATTTATTCATCCATCCATCTATTTAATATTTATTGAAAGATTATCATATACCAGGTGTTGTGCTAGCTATAATAGAATATCCTTGCCTTCAAGGCTCTCAGAGTACTCTAGCAAGAGTGACAATCAAGAAAGCATGATGTAATACATGCTATACAGTGCTTTAGTTCTCACGAACTCATTAAATTGCTGTGGAACTTCAAATGAAACTTTCTTGAATCTCCAAGATGAGATATTCATGCAAAAAAAGTATTCTTTGCATAACCACAGAACCACAGAATGTTAGAGTTAGAAAGGGTTTTAGAAATTATTATTCCAATTCCCTTATTTGATAGGAAACAAAAACCTAAAAAAGCTAAGTGATTTTCCCAAGATGATAAAACTAGAAAGTGACAAAGCTTTAAAGTTTCTCAACCCCTAAATACAGCTTCCAAATTATTTCAACACAGAGTCAGAAAAGGAAAAAAAGAAATTATGCAATACCTACATACATTTAGACTGGGATGATAGATTTTACCAGTATCCTTAAAGTTTTCAAGATGTCAAAATATGAATAATTATGTATTACAAATATATACAAAACAATTTATGGCCATGAAGCAATTTACCTGTGTTCAATCAATTTGTGAGTTGCTATTCTACCAAAAAGGGGACTTTTGTATTAATTTCATCATTTTATAATTTCCCAATGAATTAAAATAATTTTAACATTCACTGATAAAACTGAATTTCAAAAATATTGGAAAAAGCAAAATGAATATATTACATATTTTAAATACCACTGCTGACACCTCTCTGAATGAACAGACATCACCACACCAACTGCTAAGTGTTTATTTACTCAGTACAAGGAAATAGATAGTGGATACTGCAGTGCATAGAAATATGCAATCCCTATCCCATGGCCATTTTTAGTCTACCATTTGGAGTTCAAAAAAAAGTACATTATTTCCATAAATCCATAGTCCCTTATGCATTAATATCTATCATTATCATTCCTTCCAATAACACCTTGAACTTTTAACAATGTGGATTTGTTGAGGAAAAGGCTATGTCACATTGGTTTCTGAAATTTCCCAAAATAATGTAGCATGCCAGTCTCATTGACTTTTTAGACTGAATTATATTCACATTACCTTTCTTCTGGTTCGCTTTGCTATTTCTGGTAGAGTGGTTCTGCCTACATGAGTAAAATTTTATTACACTCTTATCCTTCACTGTTGGCTCTACCTTGGCAGTCAAGTTTAATCGTGCCAGATGTTGTTTTTGCAAAGCACAATCCTTCTGCACAGATAATAGCCAGCCTGACCAATTCTTCCACTAAAAGACCCACCCTCCCCTAGAAAAGTAGTATGTTCAGGGGACAATTTCTGACAATGAAGCAAATTAACCAGATTTCAATTAATTTATGGGTTGCCATTTTACCAAAAAAATGTGATCTTCATACTCCAAATAGTAACTGTTTTATCCTCGCTCATCTAAAATGCTCTTCATTTATTGCTTTTGTCTTATATGTTTCCTTAGCTAGAAAATATGAATATTTCACATAGAGAATATAAATATTAATAATAATTATAAAGAAATGAAATACATGTTCCATGTGAAACTTAAGAAATCAATCACATTGCTTTTTGTATTAGTTACATCTACGCAAATTTTTTTTCTCCTTTCATGCGCAGGAAGTATAAACAATGACTTCCAATGATCCACCTTCCACCCCTTATAGAACACACATTCATGAAGAAATGCTATTTCTACCAAGTGCACATCCTTCTACTCTTAGATTTTCTTCTTTCTTCTATTTCTCTGACTTTGCACAGAAATGCATCCCTTTCTCAAAAGGCAAACAGAATAACATGTCGCTTATCCAAAGAACAGATTTCCAGTACTTTAACCATCAGGGAAAAAAATGCCACAAGCCTTATACAAGAGAAAAAGGCTTCTGAGAGGTCGGTTGTCAGAAAGTACATATTTCATAAGAAGAAAACTCAAAATGATCTCTCCTTTCCCTGAGTTCCCATCACTTCTTATCTGTACTTTTCTTATGGCACTTAAAATTTCTCCTTATTATTCTAGCTACTTATGTAAATGTGTTACTTTCTTTACCAACCTGGAAGATCTTTCCTGGCAGGATCCATGTCTAACTTATTTTATTATCCACAATGCCAGATTCTTCATTTATGTTCTATAAAGAACCATTTCACCATCCTTTAAAGCCCCATAAAGGTTGCAGAAAGGTCAAGGTAATGAGGACTAGGAAAGGTTATTTGATTTGTCTAGTTTTTCACTGGTGTCTGACACTTAACACATGCTTTTTTATAGGTATTTTTATACACTTCTTATATTCTCAACTGCACCAACTAAAAAGGAAGCTTTATAAGCTCCTTGAGGGAAAGTTCCATGTACTAACCATGTTTGTATCTCTCAAAGCTTTTAAAGAGAATCTTGCACATAATAGACATAGATATATAAATGAATGGACATAAATTAGATTAGAATCATGAATAAAAAGCAGCCATAAGATATGACAGCTGATGGCTAAGAAAGGCATTAGAATATAAAAAGAAATTTTTATTTATTAAGCTTTTATTGAATCCCTGCTATATACTAAGAACTGTACTATATACTCAAAGGAATAAGACATACAATTTCCCTCAGAAAACTCATAGTTTAATGAGGTAATCAGGAATGAAGCCAATAATTATAATCCCAAGTTATAAAAGATATATCCATTCCCTGAGTCTAGCCTAGTGCATACATATTGGAAAAATATCTTTAAAATAAAAAATTAGTTTAAACAAATAAAACCTTTAGTATTAAAAGAGGTAAGATTACATTAACTGGAACAATTCCTGCTAGAAAAATAGGTCATTACTCACTATGTTCCCACCATTTCTTAAATGTTTACAATCTAAATTAGATAGTTTTCCTAAGAATATTCTTGTGTCATATTTCAACAATAATAAAGATAGATAGTTATTTTATACAGATTATCATCTTTTAGGAGACATCTTAAAATACATCTAAACATATGTTGATATCATTAATAATATTAAGCATTTAAATTTTTCTCTGTATTCCTTTTTATAAGGTAATATTTCTCTGGGTGTTCTCATCTAATTTCCCCAAGCCTTATTAGCTATTTCATTCAAGCACAGTTAGACAATTTCCAATAGCTCATAGAACTGTTAAGGGACTACCCCAATATTTGATAAGTTATAGCAGGAGCACTATCTGGTTATTGAAATATTCAAGCATAGCCTTTGAGAATAATTTTACTCAACTTTTAAGATTCATCACTTTAGTCCATTATTACCCTTTTTTCTTTGGAAATGACTGGGACCATAGCTGACCACCAAATAAATGTAATTTCCTTTCCCCTGGATAATTAAAGGGTACAATGTCGGTGAGAATTTTACCACCATTTACAGCCTTAGAGTGTTAATGGACTCAAAGCACTTAGCAGTCTTATTTAAGCATCGTCCAAAAGAATATGCACAATTAATAAATGGGCCTGACTTAGGTATTCTATACATAGTGCTAGAATGTACAGTAATCCAGCCAGACATTTAATGTTATAATTGATAGTTTCTAAAAAATAACAATAAATGGTATTGCAAGGTATATCCCACCACAGATATACTAGGTAAGGATTATATTATCACTTTAGGAACACTTTTTCTCTGCTTAAAAGAAGTATGCATTAAATATAGAAAATATGGAATATCAAAAAGAACAAATATTCTAAAAACTATTTATTATCCCAAAATTCAAAATTTACAAGTGTCAACATTTTGGTGTATTTCCTCTCATGTGTGTGTGTGTGTGTGTGTGTGTGTGTGTGTGTGTGTGTGTGTATGCTTTATATAACTTATACATGGACTTCACACCCATGATTCATGTATAATATATATATATAATATTTACTTATTTCAAACTATATTGTTGAAACTTCCCCATCTGTAAACATAGTTATAATTTAAATGCTTACATAGAATTCCATAGTATAATATCTAACCAATGACTTACTGTAGACCTTGTATGTCATTTCCAATTTTTCATTTTTAAAACAAATTGTATCATGAACACATGTCTTTCTATACATCACTCATTATTTTCTTAGGATAAATCATTAGAAGAAGAATTAGGTGGCTGGTATGAACATTTTAAAGTCTCAATAAATATCACTAAATTGCTTGCAAGAAAGGCTTTACACTATCCTCAATATGTTTCCCTCACTAGTAGTACATGGATGGATGGATGAATAGATGGATGGATGGATGAATCAATGAACTGATGGATTGATGGACAGAAGAGGTGATAGATAGGGACATACATGAATGCATACATATATACACACACACGCCTACAGACACACATGCATATTTTAATGGCTTATGCTAAAGCAGCTAAGAGGATCTCATCATTACTCTAATTTGTATTTCTTGGTCATTGGTAAAATATTCATTTATGTGAATAGTAATTATATATTCTAATTTTTTATATTCTTAAATATTTCCCAATTGTTCTATTTATTACAGACTGTTCCACATTTTCTTCATGAATTGCAAGTGCTGCTTGAATATAAAAATATCTAAATGTTATCTGATGATCAGGGTTGCAAATTTATTATTAAAGATATTAAAATATGTAGAGAATTACAAAGAACAAAACAAGTGTAATTATCTACCTTCCAGAACTAGTAGGTACCAACATTGTCATAATTTCTTGATAACTTTTCACTTTTCATAAAAATAGGGGCAACCCCTGTGAGTCCCCTTCCACTGTGGGAGATTTTCTGTACTCTCAATAAATCCTGCTTTCTCAAAAATAAAATAAAAATAAAATATTACAAATAGAGTAAAAATCCCTTTGTATCTTTCCTTAAGTCAAGTCCCCTCCCCCTACCCAGAGCCATCAATTATCATGAAATTGGGGTATATACTACCCATTGTGTTCCTACATGTTACAAGTATTTATTCATGAAAAATTTCACAGTATTGTTTGAGTTGCCTTAAAAATAAGTTAAATATCATATACATTATTCTTTGATTTACTTTTTAAACTCAATTTATGTTTTTGAAATCTATCCATGTCGACATACAAAGATCTAGCTCATTAAATTATAAGAATCCATTCATGTTAATTATATGTATATCTAGTCCATTTTCACTGCTATATAATATTTAATTCATCAAGATATCATCACTTATTAATTCACTATAGTAAACATTTAAATTGCTTCCTATTTTGGTATTGTAAAACTTAATTAGGCAACCAACTTTGTGCATGAATTTCTTTATGTTATATACATAAACATGCAGTATTGAGTTATATGATATGAGCACTTTAAACCTTATTAGATATTATCAAATTTTTCTCAAATTTCTAATGCTTTATTTAGAATGTTTATATTTATGTTCAAAAAAGAAACGATACTATTATTTTTTGGTTATACTTTGTATTTTTCATTAATACGTTATTAATAGTGTAAAGTGAGCTGGGAAGCATATTCTTATTTTCTAGATGTTGAAAGATATTTATGTAATAGGGATTATCTATTCCTTGAATGTGTGATAAAAATCACGTCTACATGGGCCTGATCTTTAGAATAGACTGGGAATAAGGGTGGATTTTTTTTTTCAGTTCAATTTCAATATGGCCATCAGTCTATTTTTCTTTTTGCGTGTTTCTAATGTATTAAATTATAGAAATGTGAGGTACAAGTGAGGATTAACTACATAAGTAGGCTGCAAGCAGGTGAAGTTTGGGCTTCTAACCGGCCCTAACTCTTACTGGTAGTGTGTTGTCACGTGCCTGACACCCTCCTTTCCTCCCTCCCCAGTGCCCAGTGAACGCCAAACCCTCCCTTGTGCTAATGTGACTCATATTCAAGACCCACTTATGAGAGAGAACATGCGTTAGTCAGTTATTTGTCTCTATGATAGTTCATTTACTATGATACTCTCCAACTGCATTCAAGTTGCTGAGAAGTCCATGTTCTTTCTTATGATGGTGTAATACTCCATTGGGTATATGTACCACATTTTCTTTATCCAGTCTACTTCCAATGGGCAGCAGGGTTGTTTCCATGTTTTTGCTATTGTGAGTAGTGCGGCAATAATCATGCATGTGCAGGTGTCTTTTTTGAAGAACAATTTATGTTCCTCCGGGTATATGGTCAGGAGAGGGATTGTTGGATCCTATGGAATGTCAATTTTTAGTTCTTTTAGGAATCGCCACACTATTTTTCTTTATTTTATTTATTTATTTATTTTTTTTTTTTGAGTTGGAGTCTCACTCTGTCGCCCAGACTAGAGTGCAGTGGCCGCTTCCGGTCACTGCAGCCTCGAACTGCTGGGCTCCAGCGATCCTTCCACCTCAGCCTTCCAAGAAGCTGAAATTACAGGCGCGCGTCACCATGCCCGGCTGATTTTTTGATTTTTTGTAGAGATGAGGTCTCGCCAAGTTGCCCAGGCAGGTCTCGAACACGCGGGTTCAGGCAATCCACTCACTTCAGCCTCCCCAAGCGCGGGATTACAGGCTGAGCCACCGAGCCCGGCTGTAACACTACTTTTCATAGAAGCTGAACTAGCTTGCTCTCCCACCAACAGTGTAGAAGCGTTCCCTTTTCTCTGCACCTGTGCTAACATCTGTTGTTTATGACTTATGAATAATAGTTATAACCAATATCATTTTTCTCAGACTTGGAAAGGATGATACAAACATTCATATGGAAATAAAAAAAGAGCACAAATAGCCAATGAAATCCTCAGCAAAAGGGGCCAAGCAGGAAGTATCACTTCCATACTTTAAACTTTATTATAAGGCTATAGTAACCAAAACAGCCTGCACAAGAATAAGCACATAGACCAATGGAGCAGGACAGGGATCCCAGAAGCAAAAATGGGGTCTCTCAACCAACTCATCTTCAAAAAAGCCAACAATAAAAGTCACTGGAGAAAGGAGACCATATTTAGCAAACAGTGCCAAGAAAACTGGCTGACCACATGCAGAAGAATGAAACCGGCCCCCTACCTATCACCATAATACAAAAATCAACCCCAAATACATCAGAGATCTAAATGTAAATGCTCAAACTGTAAGAATCCTAGAAGAAAATGTAGGAAACACCCTTATGCACATTGAAGTAGCAATAAATTCTTGACCAAGTCCCTAAAAACGAATGACATAAAAGCTAAGATAGACAAGTGGGACCTCACTAAACTGAAAAGCTTTTGCACAGCAAAAGAAACCATCAAGAGAGTAAAGAGTCAATCCACAGAATGGGAAAAAAATATTTGCAAGCTATGCACTGGACAAAGATCTAACATCCAGAATCTACAAGGAACTCAAGAGAAGTGAAAGAAAAAAAACAAACAACCTCATTAAAAAGTGGGAAAAGGGGTTTCCAGGCAAGATGGTGATGGAACAGGATGGACTGTGAGAGTCTCTACAAAAGTGAGTGTCCATAAAGACTCTCTGAATAAGTGGGTGTGTGCCAGGGGGTGAGAGAAAGTCCATCTAAGGGGAGACTCGGGTTCATGCACACAGGACTCTCCTCCAGAGGTGACTGCAACCCACCACCACCCTGAGATAGGAGACCCACGCATGCAGGATCATCTGCATTTCTCAGGGCTCTTGAGAGGAGGCAGCAGAGAACAGCTGCCTCTCACCATCTGGCACTTAGCCCACACCAACACCTGCAGCAGCATACTGAGCACAAACTGGAGGAACCATGGAGAAGGCAGGTCATGGAAATCTGAAATAAAGTTTTGGTGCCAGTGATGAGACACTGATGGGTGCCATCTTCTCAGTCCCAGGACCAGGCAGAGACCTGCATTGCCCTGCTCAGCTCCACTCAGCCTCCATCTTGGGACAAGGCTATCCTCTCATCAGACTCAGAAAGACAGATGCTCCTCCCCCATCCTGGAACAGGCACAGACATGTAAGATCTGAGTGGCAGACTTGACAGCAGCAACAGTGAGTAGGGGAGCAAACAGACACCCTCACTGCATGGACAGATTATAAGGCAGTGGGACATGGGTTCCAGAGGGCTCACACACCTGTAAGCAGATACTAAGATCTGCAGATAGCTTCTGAATCACACCTCTCCCCTTAATTAAATCTTAAAACTGCAAAAAGCACAGGCCCCTACCCCCAGTCCAGCTTCAGAATTGAACAAAACCAGTGGATCTACAGAATGAAGAACAGGATATTTAGCAAAGAGAAATAAAAGCTATCCCCCATCATTGAACAACATAATTAAAGAAGAGGTTAAAAAAAAGGAGGAGGAAAGCCTACACAAAAGAAGAAAAACCAAAGAAGGAATATGAGTCTCACACAGACCCATGGGAGGTCAGACACTGAAAATACAGACTTTGGAACTCAAACAATGAAGAGCCCCCAGAATGACGAGTCTCAAACCACAAACCCAGCTATCAAGATATTAATAGAGAGAATAAATAGAAATGAGGAGAGACAAGAGGAAAGAATGAAGGAGTTGATAGCTGAGATAATAGCAATACAGAATACAGTGAATGAAATAAACAACAAACTGATAAGCATAGAAAGCAGAATTAACCAAGCAGAAGTAAGAATCTCAGAGCTTGAAGACCAAAATATGGAACTAACCCAAACTGTTAAAAACATAGAAAAGAAGCTTAAAAGGATAGAACAAAACCTCCAAGGGATGAACGATTATTTCAAGAGGCCGAACCTAAGGTTAATTGGAATCCCTGAGGCAGATAGAGAGACAGAGACCACCCTGGAACAAGGATTTCATGAAATTATCCAAGAAAACTTCCCTCATCTCATCAGTGATGTGACCATATAAACACAAGAGATTCAGAGAACCCTTGCAAGACAACAAATGAGAAGACCAACTCCTAGATACATAGTAATTCACCTACACAAAGTAGGTGTGAAAGAAAAAATCCTAAAGGCAGCAAGAGAGAAAGGTCAGACTACCTGCCAGGGAAGACCAATTAGAATAGCAGCAGACTTATCTACAGAAACACTTCAGGGTAGGAGAGCTTGGAGCCCAAACTTCAAAATTCTCAAAGATAAACAATTTCAACCAAGAATTACCTACCCAGCTAAGCTAAGTTTCATCAGTGATGGGGAATTAAAATCCTTCCCAGGCATTCAATCCCTAAGAGTTTATGCTGCCTCAAGACAAGCTCTACAAGAAACATTTACAGTATTAAACACAGAAAAAAGAATAAAAAGAACACCAACACCCTTCCCAAGAATGCAGGAAAAAGACTGAAAACACACATACATCAACCCAAAAATCAAAAGAAAAGTAACAAACAAACAGCAGCAGCAACAACAAACTCTGTAAGAACCTCATGACAGGGATAAACTCTCACATCTCAATAATTAGCCTGAATATGGATGGACTAAATGCACAACTGAAAAGACATAGAATGGCAAAATGGATAAAATATCATGAGGCAACAATATATTGTCTCCAAGAGACTCATCTCATCAGAAAGAACACTCACAGACTCAAAGTAAGAGGATGGGAAACAAAATCTCAGGCAAACGGAACACAAAAGAAAGCAAGAGTTGCAATCGTAATATCAGACAAAAATATCCTTTAAACTATCAAAAATTTAAAAACATACAGAAGGTTACTACATAATAATAAAAGGCTCAATCCATTAACAAGAAATATCCATCCTAAACATATATGCACCCAACGTAGGAGCACCAACTTTCATAAAGCAGCTTCTAGGTAAACTAAAAAAAGATATTGACTCTAACACTATCATAGCTGGGGACTTAAATACACCATGCACAACTCTAGACAGTTCATCAAGACAAAAAGTCAACAAGGAGATCCTGAACCTCAGTGCGACGCTTGGCCAAATGGACTTAATAGATACCTACAGAACACTCCACCCAACAACCACAGAATAGACATTCTACTCATTACCACCTGGAACATACTTTAAGATTGACCACATCTTCAGCCATAAATCAAGCATAAACTAATTCCATAAGATTGAAATTCTGCCATGCACTTTCTCAGACCATAGCAGAATGAAAAAAATATCAACACCAACGAAGTTTCCTCAGAACACTCAAAGACATGGACATCAAAAAGCATGATGCTAAAAACTACTGGGTCAATATGAAAATCAAAACAGATATTAAAAGATACCTGGAAACAAATTAAAATGAAGAAACATCTTACCAAAACCTCTGGGATGCCAAATAGCAGTACTAAGAGGGGAATTCATATCTCTATGAACATACATGAAGAAAATGAAAAGATCACAAGTTAACAGCCTAAAATCACCTAAGGAAGCCAAAAAAGCAAGACCACCAAACCCTAACTTTAGCAGAATAATCCAGATCAACAAAATAAAAGCCCAAATTTGGGACATAGAAGACAAAAATATAATACAAAAAAAAACAATGTAAACAAAAGCTGGTTTTTTGAAAGAAGAAACAAAATTGATGGACCCCTAACTAGAGTGACCAAGAAAAAGAGAGAAAAAGTCCAAATAAACACAATTAGAAATACAAAAGATCAAGTCACAACTGACCACAAAGAAATACAAAAGATTATCAGAGACCATTGTACACCTGTATGAAAATAAACTCGAAAACCTAAATGAAATGGAGGACTTTCTGACATCACACAGCCTCCCCAGGTTGAAACAAGAAGAAATCGAGACTCAAAATACACCAATAACAACCCAGGAAATCGACTATGTCATAAGAAAACTGCCTACAAAAAACAGCCCTGGACCTCAAGGCTTTCCAGCAGAATTCTACAAAACACACAAGGAGGAGCTGATAACAATCCTATTGAAAGTACTCCAGGCAATCAAGAAAGATGGAACTCTCCCCAAATCATTTTATGAAGCTAACATCACATTGAAACCCAAACCAGGTAAAGATCCAACAAAGAAAGAGTGTTACAGGCCAATATCCTTGATGAACATAAATGCTAAAATTCTCAACAAGATCCTAGCAAACCGGATCCAACAACACATTCAAAAATCATCCACCCTGACCAAGCAGGCTTCAAACTTGGGATGCAGGGCAAGACCATAAACATAGTTAAGTACATTAGCAGAAGTAAAGACAAAAACCATGTGATTATATCACTAGACGCGGAAAAAACTTTTGATAAAATCCAGCACCCCTTCTTGATAAAAACCTTCAGCGTCTAGGTACAGATGGAACATACTTCAAAATAGTAAGAGCCATCTATGAGAAACCCACAACCAGCATACTACTAAGCAGACAGAAATTGGAACCATTTCCCCTGAAAATTGAAACAAGACAAGGATGCCCACTCTCACCCTTCCTGTTCAACATTGTATTGGAAGTCCTAGTTAGAGCAATCATAGACACTAGAAGGAAATCAGGTGTATCCAAATAGGAAAAGAGGAAGTTAAGTTATCCCTCTTTGCAGATGACATGATTCTATACCTCGAAAACCCAAGAGAATCTGTCAAAAATCTCCTTGCACTGATAAAGGACTTTGGCAAAGTTTCAGGGTATAAAATAAATAGGCAAAAGTCAGTCACATTCCTATACATCAACTATAAACAAATAGAAACCCAAATAAAAAGCACAATCCCATTCACAATGGCCACAAAAAAATGAAATACCTTGGCATCTTCCTAGCCAGAGAAGTCAAAGACGTTTACAATGAAAACTACAAAACACTGCTCAAAGAAATCAAAAATGACACAAACAAATGGAAAAATATTCCATGATCATGAATTGGAAGAACCAACATTGCTAAAATGTCCATCCTACCCAAAGCCATCTACAGATTTAACACAATACCCATAAATCACCAGCAGCATTTTTCTCAGACCTGGAAACAGTGATGCAGAAATTCATATGGAAACATAAATAACCACAAATAGCCAAAACAATTCTCAGCAAAAATAAAAACAAACTGGGAGGCATCACACTCCCAGACTTGAAGCTTTATTATAAAGCTACAATAATCAAAACAGCCTGGTATTGATACAAGAACAGACATATAGACCAATTGAACAGGATAGAGATTCCAGAAGCAAAACATCAATTTGTCAACCGACTCATCTTCGACAAAGCCTCCACCATCAACCACTGGGGATAAGAGAACCTATACAGTAAATGGTGCTGGGAAAACTGACTGACCACATGCAGAAGATTAAAACAAGACCCCTACCTATCACCATACACAAAAATCAACTCCTATTGGATCAGAGACCTAAATGTAAAACCTCAAACTATAAGATTCTTAGAAAATGTAGGAGACACCCTTATGGAAATTGGAACTGGCAACCAATTCCTGATCAAAACTCCAAGCGCCAATGCCATAAGAGATAAGATAGACAAGTGGGACCTCATCAAACTGACAAGCTTCTGCCAAGCCAGAGACACCATCAAGAG
>CAUYQG010131869.1:0-90483 GCA_963574415.1 Tarsius wallacei
GGAGTCAACAGGAAGGAAGCTGATAGTAATTGTTAAAGGTCAACTTTATTTTGAGTGCAAAGAGGATGTACATAGGTGTTTGGTCGGCAACATAAGATACATTTGTGGGTGCAGAAAACTATATAAGCATGTGAAAATTCAATAAAAATTGGCAGAGCCTTGAGCTCTCCCCAGGAAGAGGATTCCTGTCGTTTTTGTCTTTTTCTTTTCACCGTTCCTGATTCCACCCACATCAGACCCTGTTCACCAGAGCTGGCCTCCGGCAACAAGATTGGTATCTTCTCCTCCTTTATATTTTGTAGAATTCTGCTGGAAACCCATCTGGTTTGGGGCTTTTTTTTAAATTTTTTTATTTTTGGAGGTAGTTTTCTTATGACACAGTCAATATCCTGGGTTGTTATTGGTCTATTTAGGGTCTTGATTTCTTCTTCTTTCAACCTAGAGAGGTTGTGTGAGCTAAGAAAGCCCTCTGTTTCCTTTAGGTTTTTGAGTTTGTTTTCATACAGGTATACAGGGTAATCTCTGATAATCTTTTTTATTTCTTTGGGGTCAGTTGTGATGTCATCTTTTGCATTTCTGATTGTATTTATTTAGGCTTTCTCTCTCCCTTTCTTTGCCAATCTAGCTAGGGGCCATCAATCTTGTTTATTCTTTCAAACAACCAACTATTGGTTTCATTAATTTTTGTATTATATAATTGTCTACTATGTTCCAAATTCGAGATTTTATTTTGGTGTCTTGGATTCTTCTGCTGAAGTTAGGATTTTGGTGGTCTTGCCTTTCCACCTTCCTTAGGTGATTTGTTAGGCTGTTAACTTGTGATGCTTCCATTTTCTTCATATGTGTTCTTAGTGATATGAATTCCTCTCTTAGTACTGTTTTCATGGCATCCCACAGGTTTTGGTAAGATGTTTCTTCATTTTCATTTGTTTCCAGGTATCTTTTAATCAGTGTTTTGATTTTTGTGCCATTTCAGGAGTTTTTTAGCATCGTGGAGTTTAGAGTCCATGTTTTGGTGGGTTTGGGGGAAACTTTGTTATTGTTGTTATCTATTTTTATTCCACTATGGTCTGAGAAGTTGTGTGGCATAATTTCAATCTTATGGAATTTGTTTATGCTTTATTTATGGCCGAGAATGTGGTCAAACTTAGATTACCGTTACATTCCATGTGGTGATAAGTAGAATTTGTTCTGTGATAGTTGAGTGGATTGTTCTGTGGTATCAATTAAGTCCATTTGGTCAAGCACCATGTTGAGGTTCTGGATCTCCTTGTTGACGTATTGACTTGTCTAGGGTTGTTAGTGGGGTATTTAAGTCATCAGGTATGATAGTGTTAGAGTCAATATCTTTTTTTAGTTTACCTAGAAGCAGCTTTATGAAAGTTTGTGTTCCTATGTTGGGTGCATATATGTTTAGGATGGATATTTCTTGTTGATGGATTGAAACTTTTATCATTATGTAATGGCCTTATGTATCTTTTAAATGTTTGATAGCTTAAAGGGTATTTTGTCTGATATTAAGATCATGACTCCTGCTTTCTTTTGTGTTCTGTTCACCTGAAATTTTGTTTCCATTCTCCTACTTTGAGTTTGTGAGTGTCCTTCCTGGTTAGATGAGTCTCTTGGAGACAATATATTGTAGCCTCATAATATTTTATCCAATTTTCCATTCTATGTCTTTTCAGTGGTGCATTTAGTCCATTCACATTCAGGCTAGTTATTGAGATGTGAGAGTTTATCCCTGTCATGAGTTTCTTATAGAGTTTGTTGTTGTTGCTGTTGTTTATTTATTTATTTGTTTGCTGTCTTTCTTTTGATTTTTGGGTTGATTCATGTCTGTCTTCAATCTTTTTCCTGCATTCTTGTGCAGGGCATTGCCATTTGTTTTTTGGGGTTTTTTTTTCTTTTTTCTTTTTTCTGTGTTTAATACTTTCTTAAGTGGTTCTTGTTAAAGCTGGGCTGAAGGCAGTATAAGCTCTTAGGAATTGAATGTCTGCAAATAATTTTAATTCTCCATCACTTATGAAGCTTAATTTAGCTGGGTAGTTAATTCTTGGTTGAAATTGTTTATCTTTGAAAACTTTGAAGATTGAGCTCCAAGCTCTCCTAGTCTGAAGTGTTTTTGTAGATAAGTCCGCTGCTATTCTAATTGGTCTTCCTCAGTAGGCAGTCTGACCTTTCTTGCTGCCTTTAGAATTTTTTTACACCTACTTTGCAATGCAGGGGTTCTCTGCATTGCTTGTGTTTGAATGGTCACATAACTGATTAGATGAGAAAAGTTTTCTTGAATAATTTCATGGAATATTGGTTCCAGGGTAGTCTCTGTCTCTCTATCTGCCTCAGGGATTTCAATTTATCTTTGGTTCAGACTCTTGAAATAATTGCTCATCTCTTGGAGATTTTTTTCTGTCTTGTCAATCTTCTTTTCTATATCTTTACATTTTGTGTTAGTTCCATATTTTTGCCCTCAAACTCTGAGATTCTTTCTTCTGTTTGACTAGGTCTGTTTTCCATGCTTATCAGTTTGTTATCTATTTCATTCACTGTATTTTTCATTGCTGTTATCTTTGTTATCATATAACTCTTTCATTCTTTCCTCTTATCTCTCCTCAATTCTGTTTATTCTCTCTATTAACGTCTTGATAGCTGGGTGTGTGGTTTGATACCAGTCATTCTGGGGGCTCTTCATTGTTTGCATTCTGAAGTCTGTATTCTCAGTGGCTGAATCCCAGTGGTCTGTGTGAGACCCATATTCTTCCTTTGTTTTTTTTCTTCATTTGTGTAGGTTTTGCCCCCCCCCCTTTTTTTTTTACCTCTTCTTTAATTGTGTTGATCAGGGATGGGGGTGGATAGTTCTCATTTCTGTTTGCTCAATCTTCTATTCTTCCATATGCAGATTTTCTGATTTTGTTCAATTCTGAAGCTAGACTAACAGTGGGAGCCTGTGCTTTTTGCAGTTTTGAGATTTAATTTTGAGATTTAATTCAGAAGCTATCTGCAGATTCCAGTATCTGCTGACAGGTGAGTGGGCCCCCTGGAACCACCTTACAATCTGTCTGCCCATGCAGTGGGGGTATCTGTTTGCCCTTTGAAAACAAAATTAGATAAGAAAAGAGAAAAAAATGCAAAAAGAAAAGAGGAAGATGAAAAGGAAGTTGAGAGAGAGAAGAAGAAGAAGGAAAACAGATAGCCATACCAACTAATGAATAAACAGAGAGACAAGCAAAGACATAAAAAAGACAAAAACATACAGACACTCATACAAACAAACACA
Source organism: Tarsius wallacei (assembly GCA_963574415.1). Lineage (NCBI taxonomy): Eukaryota > Metazoa > Chordata > Mammalia > Primates > Tarsiidae > Tarsius > Tarsius wallacei. The sequence goes on from CAUYQG010131869.1 coordinate 3,275, forward strand.
AACCCTCCATTAGTGTACTCTCCCTCAAAAATACCCACACATAAACAGGAAATCTAAAAAAAATTAAAATATCAGAAACAAAGCAAGTACAAAAACATAAACAAAAATAGAAAGAAAGAGAGTAAAAGCTAAAACTAAGACAAAAAACAAACAAGGAAAAGCAACTCCCTCTTTGGCAGTTTCTGTGAGTCCCATTTCCCTCAGGTGTTCAGCTTAGGGAATGGCTCTGGTCTCCAGCCCCTCCCCTCTGTTCTCAGTATAGGTTGATAGGGTTGCTCTCAGTTTGGGTCAGATGCCCCACAGAATTCTGTGGGAGAAGGATGGATCATATCCAGACTTACCCTACTCACTGCTGCGGCTGTGAAGTCTCCCACTCAGATCTGATGTGTCTATGCCTGTTCCAGCATGGGGAAGGGGCACATGTCTTTCCAAGTCTGATGAGATAATAGCCTCCGGGTCCCAAGATGGAGGCTGGGTGGAGCTAGGCAGGGCAATACAAGTGTCTGCCCAGTCTGGGACTGAGATGATGATGCCCATCAGCATCCAATCACCAGAGTTGGAGCTTTATTCCAGATTTTCACTACCTGCCTTCTCATGCCAGGTCTGCTGCTGCAGGTGATGGCATAGGCCAGGTGCCAGTGCTGAGGGGTGGCTGTTCTTTGCTACATCCTCTCAAGAAAATCCCAAGAATGACAGACAATCTTGCACAGCTGGGTCTCTAATCTCTGGGTGGTGGGGGATTGCAGTCACTTCTGAAGGAGAGCCCTGGGTGCATGAACCCAAGTCTCCCCTCAGATGGTCTTTTACTCACCCACTAGCATACACCCACTCATGCAGAGAGACTTTATGGACACTTGCTTTTGCAGAGACTCTCATAGTCCAATCTGATCCATCACTATTCTGCCTGGAAGTCCTTAAAGTTTTATTAGAATACAGCCATGCCCATTTATTTGCATGTAATTTATGGCTGCCTTGATGCCATGCAGTAAAGTTGAATAGTTGACACAGAGACCACTTGGCCCACAAAGCCTAAAATGCTTACCTTCTGGTTCTTTACAGAAATAGTCCACAATCTCCACACTAGAAAGGAAATCATACAAATAATTGCAATATAATATATTTTAAATTTGTATTAAGATCTCTACTTAAATGATACTTTTTTATTTTTACAGTCTCCTAAGGTGGAAAGTTGTATAAGTAAGTTACCGTAGATAGCATTCAAAAATTTTATGGTAAGATCTAATTCCTTGGGCTAAGCTGTTATTACCTAAAATCTCATTTCTTTCAGTTGTTCCAAATTTGTCTTAAAGGAAAAGGTCCTTGATAGGAATAGAAAATCAGTGGAGAAATTTGCTCTCTCTTAGTCTTGACTTTTGATATTTTCATAGACTTTGGGGAGAATAAGGAAACATATCTACACTAACGCTGATCTAATGTTTGAATCTTCTTCACACTATACAAATAACCACAATGCCTTTATATTTCTCTACTGAAAGAAATTTCATAAATGCTTTAAAAAAACTTCTCCTTTTGCTTAGTCAAAATATTTCAATTCACCAGGACCTCCAAAAATATATATTTAATTCTTCTCTCACATTAATGCATTTAAGTAATTCACAAAAACTACTCTCCTCTCCTGATTTGACTTTTTTTTACTTAGAAAAGTAGAATATTAAAGAGATTTATCAGAGCTATCTGAGGATCTTATCCATATTTTCCTCATTAACAGTGACACTAGTAGGAGGACAGTATTATTATCCTTCCAAGACAACTTGTTCAATCCAAGTCCACAGCTGATAAGTGGTTTAGCTGAGCTTCTCATGGCTTTCCATTATAGCAAACAACATTTTGATTTAAATCACATTGATTTTCCATATGGCAAACCGCATTTTCTATCTTCAAAGCTCTTCATTGCTCATGATCTCTCTTAGCATTTGTGTTTCCAAGCCAGAGAGATCCTCATATCTCTCTCTCTCTCTCTCTCTCTCTCTCTCTCTCTCTCGCCACACACACATGCACATGCACATACACACATGCATACGCACATGCACACACATGCACACGCACACACACACCTTCTACTACTACCTTGTTTTAATTTTACCATGTCCACATATAACAATTATAAACCCCTTAACCTTTCATCCACTGCTTCTACTTCAAGCATGTTCTTTGTGTTACCCCTCCCACATCATTTTAATGTTGCTTATTTCATTACTATGCCCAGAATGCAGTGTCTATAGTTTCAATGATTCTGTCACTTACTAACCGTGTGACTTTTGGCAATTATATTTCTGGTCTTATCACTTCCCAATTGCCTCTCATTTCTTGTGCCTTAATAAAATTTATATAATATCTATGTCCTGATAACAGTGAAGGTTAAATTAAATACTTGCATAAAATGCTAAAGGATAAGAGACAAAGACATTATCATTACTATTCCTATACTTGAAAATACAGTCATATATTTTCTACAGACATCTCTGCTGGAAGAAATGCTTCCTCTACAGCAATCAAATAAAGTATTAACATAAACAATCTAGCCTTAAAATTTATTTTTATCTTTTTATCGGAAAAATGGCAACCTTTTGAAGAATAGTTTGAAAATGAAGCACATACAAAATTCACTCCTCACATGCAATTAGATTTAGGACAAGAATATGTTTTTTTCATTTTGGAGATAAACCAATAAAGAGAAAATGTCTTTTTTTGTACAAAATATACATCTGTAATTCTGAAGGTGGGAAGATGTTCTACCGGGGCCCAACAAGTTTTTGTAACTACACATGGTTCTGTGCAAGATGAGATCATTTAAAAATACAGTATCATTGGAGAAAACAAGAAAATTTTGATGTCTAGAGAAATGCCCAAAAAAAGAACACTCCTTCATATAGTAAGTTTTATATTTTGTTATGAGTTTTAAAATTAGGTAACACTAGCAAGGTGACTGTGAGCAACTTGTTTAATTTTTTAAGCCTCATTTTTTTAATGATATAATAGTATCTACCTCATTTGTTTTATTCATTAAATGAAAAAAATACATTCATAGGCTCACAGGCAAGTACTTAGCAATTGGAAGCAATAAATGAGAAGATTATGTGTCTTATTAGTTGTACTACCTTATTCAAATTATTTACCTTGGTTAACCAGTGTCTCCGTTTTCTTTATGTAAAAATAGAAATAACTATATTGCTTATCACATAAGGTAGATGAAGGAATTCAACTAAGCAATATGTGTAAAGCATCTAGGACAGTGTCTGGTGCATGGTGAGCATTTGGTAAGTGTCAGTTATTGTAATCATCGTCATCATTATATCAAAAATACATTTTTGCCTTACCAATGAATGTTTGATTAAATCTTTAAAGGACATAAATTAAAAGTTAAAACTATTTTATTTTTAAGACAAAAATTTCATCATTCCCATAAATCATTCCCAATGTTGTTGTGTTGTTGACTCCTTGCCTTCCAAATCCCAAGCTAACTTATTGGCTGGATCCCTGTATTCCCTCTGATGCCATACGCTGAGACTTAAGCAATCATACACAACTCTCAGAATGAAAGGCTATATGGGATGGTATCTCATAAATTTATTTAAATACCTATTTTAGCCATTTTAATATAAAAGTTTCTAAACTGTTAATATTCCTCTAAGTGATATTTGATGACAAAATTAATACCTGTATTAATTGTAATAAGTGTTTTTTGTGAAAAAAAACTGCATAAGTGACGAGAGTGTGATAATCATACTGTCAAAGACAGACCTCATTTTCCTAGAACTGTCAATATCCCCTGGTTTCATTGCACAGGCTGTCTTCAAGATGGTGAGATGTATTTCAACCCTAATTGCACCATGGTATCCAGTTTTGTAGAAAATATAACTGTGGTGTCACTTTTCAAAAAGGTGCAAAATCCATGGCATCGTTCATCTACAATGAAGGGAATGGTTTGTATGTTTATGAATCCAGACATTCCTCACCATTAAAGGTTTTATAGAAACCTGGAATGCAATTCAGATGCTCTTGACCTTAATCTCAAATGAACTGGCCATCAGTTTGACTTTTTGTGTGTGCAGTTTTTGGTGGTTTGCTTTCTCATTCACAAAAATGCAAAGCATGCATTGAAGACCCTTGGTGGTTTTTTCAAGATCTGACTCTCCAATTTTACACATAATTCATTAGAGGCAGACAATGGTCTAGAAACCAGGCATTCTAGTTAGTATTGCCTTCTGTCCTTTGAGCTGCCACTAGTGTCACTGTAGGACTGGCTGTTGGGTTTCTATTTACTCCAATTCCCCACATGTCCATTTATGCTCAAAATCCTTCTCTCTATGAGGTGGCTTGTTTTATGCTACTCTTTTCCTTGATGCAGAAAGCATATCATATGTCCCAGTCCTCAGAGTGCATGTATTTTAGAACAAAGGCTTTTGTGCATGAAATTTTTTTTTTTGCAAGATTTTATTTTATTTTATTTTTTATAATCAGTATTTTTTATTATGATATTGTGGGGTACAGTCAAGGATTAGGTATACAAATATGCTTCGTTCAGGCACCCTTGTTGACAAGAGGTGTCTTCCCGTCCCCAGACAGATATTGACTACCATTAATCCCATCTTCCTTCCCCTCCCCCCCCCATAGTTTCCCATCTCTGTCAGTCATTTTCTTAAAGTATTATATTGGATGTTCAAAGTTCACTATATGAGTGAGAACATGTGATATTCAGATCTTTGTTTCTGTGAGAGGTCACTCAGTATTATAGATTCTAGTTCCATCCAAGTTGCTGCGAAACTCATGATTTTGTTCTTTTTTATGGCTGCATAGTATTCCATCGGGTATATGTACCACATTTTTTTAATCCAGTCCTCTTTTGATGGACAACATGGTTGCTTCCAGGTTCTTGCTATTGTGAACAATGCTGCTATAAACATACGTGTGCAGGTATCTTTTTTATAGAGTGACTTGAATTCGTCAGGGTATATTCCCAGTAGGAGGATTTTGGGGTCATATAGGAGGTTGATATTTAGAGCTTTTAGGTATCGCCACACTGCTTTCCACAGAGGTTGCACTAGTTTACACTCTCACCAACAGTGTAGAAGTGTTCCCTTTTCACCACACCCTCTCCAGCAACTGTTATTTTTTGAGTTATTGATAATTGCCATTCTGACTGGAGTTAAGTGATATCTCAGTGTGGTTTTCATTTGCATCTCCCTGATGATTAGTGAGGTTGAACATTTCTTCATGTGTCTGTTGGCGTGCAAGAAAAATTAATTATTGAGTAACACTGAGTTCTGGTAAGATGGCGATGGGACAGGTGGGAATGTGAGAATCTCCACAAAAGTAAGTGTCCATAAAAACTCTCACTCCCCCTACCCCCCAACCAGCTGCGCTAGTCTGAGGGCTGGAGGCCCTCGGTTGCACACACCACAAGGCTGCTGTGGCCACCACTGTCACCACTGCTGTTGCCACTGCTGCCCCACACCAGGTGGCCCTCGGCTCCTGGCCCCATGGAGTTTTGGGGCTCCCTCCCTAGATGCACCATCACACCCCACCCCAAGCTGCCGCCACCCCACCCGGGGCAGCCCTAGGCTCCTGGCCCATTGCTCTCCTGATACACCTCCCCACTCCACCCCAAGCCATCACCGCTCAAGGCGGGCCTTGGCTCTCACCACATGGAGATCCAGGCTCCCTCACCAGCTGCACGCCCTGCCCCCAGCCACCCTGCAGTACACTGACCTGCAACACCTGGCCATCTCACACTCTACCTTCCTCAGTTCACCCCTGGCCATGGTGGGACCACAGACCAGCTGGAGCCCTGAGAATAGGCAGAGACCTGCATCACCCTGCACTACTCCGCCCAGCTCTGCACAGTCTCCAGTTTGAGACCTAAGAACAGAGAAAGTAAAAGAGGCCCAAGCCACCCTGTGCCATGCCAATCAGCAGTGTCCAGCTGTCTCACACTCCACCTCCCCCAGCTTGGCCCCAGTGGCAGCAGAACCAGAGATCAGTTGGAGCCCTGAGACCAGGCAGAGGCCTACATTGCCCTGCCCAGCTCTGCCCAGCTCTGCCCAGCGTCCAACTTGGGATCTAAGTCAGGAACAACCTATACTCCCACTGCATGGACAGATTGCAAGGCAGCAGAAAGTGGGCTCCAGGATATCCATACACCTGTCAGTGGATACTGGGATTTGCAGATAGATTCTGAATCACAGCTCCCCCCTCAGTTGAATCTCAAAACTGCAAAAATATAACCCCCAACCTGCAATCCAGCTTCAGAATTCAACAGAGTCAGAGGATTCACATAAGGAAGAATAGGAGATTGAACAAACAGAAGTAAAAGCAACTTCACCACCCCTGAACAACAGAAGACAGGGAAAAAAGAAAAAAGTGGGGAGGAAAATCTACACAAATGAAGAAAAACCAAAAGAAAAATATAAACCTCACACAGAATCCTGTGATGCTCGACACTGAGAAAACAGACTTCAGAATGCAAACAACAAAGAGCCCCCAGAATGACTGGTGACATACTACAAACCCACTCATCAAGACATTAATAGAGAGAATATAAAGAATTGAGGAGAGACAAGAGGAAAATAGGAAGGAGTTGATAACTGAGATAACAGCAGTAAAGAATAATGTGATTTAATTAAATAGCAAACTAATAAGCATGGAAAACAGAATAAGACAAGCAGAAGAAAGAATCTCAGAGCTTGAGAACCAAAATATGGAACTAACCCAAACTGTCAAAAACATAGAAAAGAATCTTGAAAAGACAGAACAAAACTTTCAAGGGGTGAACGATTAACTCAAGAGAGTGAACCTAAGAGTAATTGGACTTCCTGAGGCAGAAAGAGAGACAGAGACCACCCTGGAACAAACATTCCCTGAAATTATTCAAGACAACGTTCCTCATCTCATCAGTGATGCGAAAATTCAAACACAAGAGATTCAGAGAATCCCTGCAAAGTAACAAATGAGAAGACCAAATCCCAGACACAGAAGAATTCACCTAAACAAAGTAGGTCTAAGAGAAAAGATCCTGGCCAGACTCGGTGGCTTAGCCTGTAATCCCAGCACTTTGGTAGGCCAAGGAAAGTGGATTGCCTGAAAAAGTGAGTTCAAGACCCACAAGGGCAAATTGATGTGACCTTTTCTCTTCAATAAATCAAAATTAGTTGGGTGTGGTAGCACATACCTATTGTTTCAGCTACTTGGAAGGCTGAGGTGGAAGGATCACTGGAGCCCAACAAGTCGAGGCTACATTGGTGGGGAGCATGTCACTGCACTCCAGTCTGGGTGACAGAGTGAGAATCTAACTCAAAAAAAGAAAAAAGAAAGAAAGAAAGAAAAAATCCTAAAGAGAGCAAGACAAAAAGGTCAGACTACCTACAAGGGAAGACCAATTAGAATAGCAGCAGATTTATCTACAAAAACACTTCATACTAGAAGAGCTTGGAGCCCAATCCTCAATGTTCTCAAAGATAAACACTTTCAACCAAGAATAACCTACCCAGCCAAGCTAAGCTTCATCTGTGAGGGAGAATTAAAATCTATTCCAGACATCCAATCCCTAAGAACTTACACTGCCTCCAGACCACCTCTACAAGAAACACTTAAAAAGTATTAAACACAGAAGAAAAGAAAAGAAGATTGACAATGTTCTGCACAAGAGTACAGAAAAAAGAATGAAAACACATATGAATCAACCCCAAAACAAAAAGAAAGACAGAAAACAAACAGGAACAACAACAACTCTGTAAGAAGCTCTGACAGGGATAAATGCTCACATTTCAATAATTAGCCTGAATGTGAATGGACTAAATACACCACTGAAAAAGACATAGAATGGCAAAATGAACAAAATATCATGAGGCAACAATATATTGTCTCCAAAGGACTCATATCACCAGAAAGGACACTCAAAGATTCAAAGTAAGAGGATAGAAGGCGAACGGAACACAAAAGAAAGCAGGAGTTGCAATCTTAATTTCAGACAAAATAGCCTTTAAGCTATCAAAAATTTAAAAAGATACAGAAGGTCACTACATAATGATAAAAGGTTCAATCCATCAACAAGAAATATTCACCCTAAATATATATTCACCCAACATAGTAGAACCAACTTCCATAAAACAGCTTCTAGGCAAACTTAAAAAAGATATTGACTCTAACACTGTCATAACTGGGGACTTTAATACCCCATCCACAACCCTAGACAGATCATCAGGACAAAACATCAGTAAGGAGATTAGAACTTCAGTCTGACTCTTGACCAAATGGACTTAATTAATACCTACAGAACACTCCACCCAACAACCATAGAATATATATTCTACTCATCACTGCATGGAACATACGCTAAGGTGGACCACATCCTTGACCATAAATCAAGCGTTAGCAAATTTCATAAGATTAATATTTTGCCATGCACCTTTTCAGGCCACAGTGGAATGAAAATAAATATTAACACCAACAAGTTTCCCCCAAAACTGACAAAGACACGGACACTAAACAGCATTACGCTAAGCAACTTCTAGGTCAACATAGATATCAAAACAGAGATTAAAAGATACCTGAAAACAAAGAAAAATGAAGATACATCTTACCAAAACCTCTGGTATGCCATGAAAGCAATAGTAAGACAGGAATTTATATCTCTACAAATGCACATGAAGAAAATGGAAAGATCACAAGTAAATGCCCAACAAGTCAACTAAGGAAGCTATAAAAGCAAGACCATCAAAAGCCTAACTTCAGCAGTAGAATCCAGATCACCAAAATAAAAGCCCAAATCCAGGACATAGAAGATAAAAAGATGATACAAAAAATCAACAACAAAAAAGCTGGTTCTTTGAAACAATAAACAAGATTGATGGTCCCCTAGCTACACTGGCCAAGAAAAAGGGAGAAAAAGTCCAAATAAACACAATCAGAAACACAAAAAATGAAGTCACATCTGCCCTGAAGAAAAACAAAAGATTATCAGAGACTACTATGTACATATGTATGGAAACAAACTTAAAAACCTAAAGAAAATGGAGGACTTTCTTACATCACACAGCCTCCCTAGGTTGAAACAAGAAGAAACAGAGACTCTAAATAGACCAAAAACAATCCAGGAAACTATGTCATAAGAAAACTACCTACAAAAAAAAAAGCCCTGGACCAGATGGCTTTCCAGCAGAATTCTATAAGACATACAAGGAGGTACTGATACCAACCGTACTGAAAGCATTTCAGGTGATTGAGAAAGATGGAACTCTCCCCAAATCATTTTATGAAGCTAACATTACATTGATACCCAAGTCAGGAAAAGACCCAACAATATCTTTGATGAACATGGATGTTAAAATTCTCAACAAGATCCTAGCAAACTGGATTCAACAACACATCTCAAAACTCATCCAGCACAACCAATAAGCTTCATCCCAGGGATGTAAGGATGTTTCAACATTAGTAAGACCATAAACATAATTAAATACATCAACAGATGTAAAAAACAAAAACCACATGATTATATCATTAGATGCAGAAAAAGTTTTTTATAAAATCCAGCAACCCTTCTTGATAAAAACCCTTGAACATCTAGGCATAGATGGAACATACCTCAAAATAGTAAGAGCCATCTACATGAAAGCCACAGCCAGCATACTCCTAAACAGACAAAAATTGGAACCACTTCCCCTGAAAACTGGAACAAGACAAGGATGCCCACTCTCACCCCTCCTGCTCAACATAGTTTTGGAAGTCCTAGCTAGGCAATCAGAGTAGAGAAAGCAATCAGGGGTATCCAAATAGGAAAAGTTATTCCTCTTTGCAGATGATATGATTCTATGCCTGGAAAACCCAGGAGAATCTGTCAAAAGCCTCCTTGCACTGATAAAAGACTTTGGCAAAGTCTCAGGGTATAAAATAAATGTGCAAAAGACAATTGCATTCTATAAACCAATAATAAACAAACAGAAACCCAAATGAAAAGCACAGTTCCATTCACAATAGTCACAAAAAAAATTGAAATACCTTGACATCTTCCTAACCAGAGATGGGAAAGACCTTTACAATGAAAACTTGAAAACACTGTTCAAAGAAATCAAAGATGACACAAACAAGTAGAAAAATATCCCATGCTCATGCATTGGAAGAATGAACATTGTTAAGATGTCCATTCTACCTACAGCAATCTACAGATTTAACGCAATACCCATCAAATTATCAGCAACATTCTTCTCAGACCTAGAAAAAACAATACAGGAATTCATATGGAAACATAAATAACCAAGAATAGCCAAAACAATCCTCAGGAAAAAAAAAAAAGCAGAAGGTATCACACTCCCAGAATTTAAACTTTATTATAAAGCTAAAATAATCATAACAGCCTGGTATTGGCACAAGATCAGACATACAGACCAATAGAATAGAATTGAGATTCTAGAAGCAAAACCTCAATTTCTCAACCAACTCTTCTTTGACAAAGCCTCTACCACCCACTACTGGGGAGAGAAGAACCTATTCAGTAAATGGTGCTGGAAACTCCGGCTGACCACATGCAGAAGATTGAAACAGGACCCCTACCTAGCCCCATACACAAAAATTAACTCTAAATGAATCAGAGACCTAAATGTCAAACCTCAAACTATAAGAACCTTAGAAAATGCAAGAGATGCTCTTATGGAAGTTGGAACTGGCAACCAATTTCTGATCAAAACCCGAAGTGCCCATTCTATGAGAGATAAGATAGACAAGTGGGACCTCATTAAACTGACAAGCTTCTGCAAGGCCAAAGAAACCATCAAGAGAGCAGGGAGATAGCCCACAGACTGGGAAAAAATATTTGCCAACTCCATGTCTGACAAAGGCCTATCCATCAAGGATCTACAAGGAACTCAAACGTGCTGAAAAGAAAAAAACAAACAGCCCCATTATAAGGTAGGCAAAATATATGAATAGACACTTCTCAAAAGAAGAAATACAAGCAGCCAACAGATACATAAAAAAATATTCTGCCTCACTAGTTATCAAGGAGATGCAAATTAAAGCTACACTGAGATACCACCTAACTCCAGTCAGAATGGCCATCATCAATAACTCAAAAAATAATGAATGCTGGAAAGGATGTGGTGAAAAGCAAACACTTCTACACTGTTGGTGGGAGTGTAAACTAGTGCAGTCTCTGTGGAAATCGGTGTGGTGATTCCTAAAACTTCTAAAAATCGAACTTCCATATGACCCCTCAATTCCTTTACTGGGAATATTCCCTGAAGAACTCAAATCACTCTATAAAAGATACCTTCACACGTATGCTTATCACAGCATTGTTCACAGTATTAAGAACATGGAACCAACTGTGCTGCCTATCAAAAGAGGACTGGATGAAAAAAAATGTGGTACATATACACAATGGAATATTATGCAGCCATAAAGAGGAACAAAATCATGAACTTCACAGCAACCTGGATGGAAGTAGAGTTTATAATACTGAGTGATCTTTCACAGAAACAAAGATCTAAGTATCACATGTTCTCATTCATAAATGGACCTTGAACAACCACCATAATATTATAAGAAAAGGATTGACAGTAGTGGTAAACTGTGGGGGGGGGGGGCAGGGTGGTGGGATTAACAGTAGTGGATATCAGCCTGGGGAAGGGGGGCATACCTCATCAACAAGGGTACCTGCACAATGAATATTTGTATACCTAACCTTGAATTGTACCCCACAATTTTAAAATAAAAATAAAATAAAAAGTAAAATTGATTATTTACTATCATGTGTGAATTGAATGTCATTAGATGAACCAGTGAATGGTCAGCAGAGCTGAGTTACTAGGAACTAGTTCTGAATCCCAACTACACCACTAACAAGCCCCATGACCTCACTAGCTGTGGGAGAACTTCTTAGTCTGGATGGAAAACCAGGGCATCTAGGAAAACTTCAAGGCAAGGAGTTTGATATGTGAAAAATGGGGAGCACAATGTTACAGGCAGAGATAGTTGCATGTGCAAAGATAATGATGACAGCAAAAGGATTGAGCAAATGTGAGGAGCACAGAAAGAAGACCACAGTGACTCAATAGGAAGTAGGACTGTGGCTGCAATTGAGACTGGAGAGATTCAAAGGAAAGTGCAAACTAAGGATGCCTTTATAAGTCATAGTTTATATTTGTTGTCATTTAAAAACTAATTATTAATTGGGAGTGATTTTTGATGGGCACTGGGTGTCGGGGTGATGAAAATGTTTTGCAACTACATGGAGGTAATGATTGTACAACACTATGAAATATACTAAATATCACTGAATTTTGCACTTAAAAATAATTAGTTTTGTGTTATTTGAGCTTCATCTTACTAAAAATAAATTTCAAAATTAATTATTATTTTAAAAATTAATACATGTGCAAATGGTGCATAATTTAAAATGTATAAAAAGTAAGTAATTTTTGTCCTATTCCTGACCCATACTTAAAGTGTGCTTCCTCATAGACATTGAAATTAGAACCACGTTTTTGTTGGTTACCTTTCCAGATATATTTTGTATAATATGTACAGTCATGCATCATTTAACAGCAGGAATGCATTCTGAGAAATGCATCTTTAGGCAACTTTTTTGTTGTGCAAGCATAATAGAGTGTACTCACGCAAACTCAGATGACATAACCTACTACACACCTAGGCTATGTGGTCCAGCCTATTGGTTCTAGGCTAGAAAACTGTACAGCATGTTACTGTACTGAATACTTAAGCAATTATAATACAACAATAAACATTTGTGTATTCAAACATAGAAAAAGTACAGTAAAAATAGTATGCAAGATAAAAAATGGTACACCTGTGTGGATTAGCTCCTATATAGTCTTATGGAACCACCATAATATATGTAGTCTGTCATTGACTGAAATGTCATTATGTGGTTCATGACTATATGTGGATATACTGCTGTTTTTCTTATCCACCCTATCATTCAGCTACTGCATATCTCAGCAACCTATGAGCTTCTCTGTTATGATGCTAAATTACTGCTTCTAGAAAGTGACAAGTCACTACATTTTACCAACGTAAATCTCTTTTCTAAGATAAAACAAGCCATAGAAAATAAGAATTTGGAGAAATCATAAATAAATATATATCTCAGGTAGGCTATGTTTAGCCTAGTGTCAGGATAAGGGAGTTAATTCTAAAGAAATAAACAGCTTCAGTTAATGAAACAGGTTAGGAAAATAGAACTGTTCTCATTGCTTGCCATATAAAGGACTGAATCTATTACTTTTGAATGCAGCTACATTAACTGAACCATAATTTGTTTATATTAAGATGTTTCCCAAAGCTGTACTTTTGTTTATAAAAATAAAGCTCTTAGGCGGGTTGTAAAATGTTGTTGTTTCATCTTTGAAACTCTTCCAACAGCAGCCTGACTGAGACACATAAGGATATCAGGGCCTTATCTCCTGAGATAATTTGTTTGTGTGGGATTCTGCTGGCATTTCAGAAGCAGGGACAATACTCTGAGATGAACTTTAAGACTTCTGTGTAATAAACTGAAGTCTAATCCTGTGAGTTTTTGTGAAGCAGGGAATATAGCAGTAGAAATATAATACCTCAGGGTTTGGAATCAAGAATATTTGTTGTAGTAGAAATTCATCCAGTTATCCTCCTCTCTCATCCCATCTCTTCACAAACTTTTAAAACCCTTTTTCTCCTTTCTGCACTCTTTTTCACTTCTCTGACCACTCACACTACCACCAATCCCTCATTCCCTTAATAAGATCTTCAAGGATCTCCACATTGTTTTAAAAAATTGATATATTTTAGTCATTCTCTAACTTGACCCATCAAAAGAACATTCTTCTATGACTAATTCTACAAGGAACACTGTTTCTTGGTTTCCATGACCCACACATTGCACTAACTCTTCTTTTCTTTCTTTCTTTTTTTTCTTTTTTCTTTTTTTTTCTCTTGTCATCCTTTATCAGATTTCTTCTTAGATTTATCTTCTTCCAGCCTCAATAATGAAATGCAGGTGAGGGCCAGCTCTTTACTCCATTCTTTCCTCAAGCGTGCACTCTCTTGGAAGGATTCACCACACTCAAGGCTTTACTGCGGTCATCTGTGTGCATCTGACTCACTCCTCCCCTCTGAGCTGTGCGCTGCCTTAACCAACTGTCCCTTAGGCATCTCTATATAATTTTTCAAAAGAATTCCATACTCATCATGTCCAGGTCCATGTTGAAATAGAAGAGTTCTGAGGAGGCAAGATGGTAACAGAACTGATGGGAGCATGAAAATCTCTGCAAGGATGTGTATCTATAAAGACAGTCTGCATGAGAGGGTGAGTGCAGATGGGTGAGTGAAAGTCTGTCTGAGGGGACACTCAGGATCAAGCACCCGGGGCTCCCCTCAGAGGCAGTTGCAATGCACCACTGCCCTGAGATCAAAGCCCCTGGCATGCAAGATTGTCAGCCATTCTTGAGGTTCTCTTGGTAGCAGGCAGTAGAGGTCAGCTGCTCCTCAGTCCCTGGCACCAGGTCCATGCCACCACCTGAGACAGCAGGCCAGGTGCTGCAGAAGGAATTGTGGAGAGGGCACAGTGAGGAAAGTTGGAGTTGATCCCCACTGCCTACAAGGAGAAACTGACTGCTGTCATTTTCTCTGTTCCAGGGCCAAGCAGAGACCTTGGCCTGCCTAGCTTTGTTCAGCCTCCAACCTGGGACTCAGAGGTGATCCCTGCATCCCTCTGGGATCGGCCATTGCTGGTCCAGAGAGGAAATTTCAGGAGTGGAAACAGAGAGACGGACACCTCACTTCCATGCTGGATTAGGCATGAACACATCTGATCTGAATGGGGGACTTAGCAGTATCAGCAGCGGTGGATGAGTTGGATGAATCTGGATTGATTCATCCTCATCCCACAGCAGTCCATGAGATGTCTGACTCACACTAAGAGCAACCCAGTTGGCCTGCATCAAGAGCAGAGGGGAGGAACTAGAGACCAGAGCTCACTCCAACTGCAGTGGTGGCTAGAAGCAGCAGCCAGTGCTTGGAAATGGCACAAGAAGGAGTTCTTTTCTCTCTCTCTCTCTCTCTCTCTCTCTCTCTCTCTCTCTCTCTGTTTTAGTTGATGTTTTAGTACTTATTTTGTTTTTCTTATTTTTGTGGGTGTGTTTTAGTTTTTCTGTTTGAGTACTGGAATTCTTGAGAGTGAGTGCATCAGGTTTTTTTTTTGTTTGTGTGTTTATATGTTTTGGATTTTTTGTTTGTTGTTTGTTTGTTGGTGTGCCTGTCTGTTTTCCTTCTCCTCCTTCACTCTCTTTGTCTTCCTTTCACCTCTCTTTTACCTTTTTCCAATCTTTTCCTTTTTCTTATATTATTTTGCTTTCTGGGAGCATACATACACCCCTACTGCATGGACAGATTGTAAAGTGGTGGGAAGTGGCTTTCAGGGGGACTACACACCTGTCAGTGGATACTGAGATCTGCAGATAGCTTCTGAACCCAACTTGCTCCATTTCACCTTAATCAAATCTTAAAACAACAAAAAGCACAGTTCCCCAATCCCAGTCTGGCTTCAAAATTGAACAAATCCAGATGATCTACATAAAGAATAATAGAGGATTGAGCAAACAGAAATGAGAGCTATCCCCCCATCCCTAAGCAATGTGAATTAAAGAAGGGGAGGAAAAAGTGAGAGGAAACCCATCATAAATCAAAGTAAGAATATAGGTCCCACACAGATCCCTGGGAAGACAGCACCCGAAAATATAGACTTCAGAACTCAAACAATGAAGAGCCCCAGAATGACTGGTCTCAAAGCACAAACCAAGATATAAATATATTAACAGAGAGAATGAATATAAATGAGGAGAGACAAAAGGAAAGAATGAAGGAGTTGCTAACTAACATAACAGCAATAAAGAATACAGTGAATGAAATAAATGACACACTGATAAGCATCAAAAGCAGAATTAACCAAGCAGAAGAAAAAATCTCGGAGTCTGAGGACCAAGATATGAAACTAAAGCAAACTGCTAAAAACATAGAAAAGAAACTTTAAAAGATAGAACAAAGTCCCCAAGAGATATGTGATTATATCAACAGGCTAAACCTATGATTAATTGGCATTCCTGAGGCAGATAGAGAAACGGAGACTACCCTGGAACAAAAATTCCATAAAATTATCCAAGAAAACTTCCCTCATCTCATCAGAGACATGACCATTCAAATATAAGTAATGCAGAGAACCCCTTCAAGACATCAAATGAGAAGACCAACTCCTAGACATAGTAATTCACTTATACAAAGTAGGCATAAAATAAAAAACCCTAAGACTAGCAAGAGAGAAAAGTCAGATTATTTATTGGGGAAGATCAATTAGAATAGCAGCAGATTTATCTACAGAAACACTATGTTCTAGACAAGACTGGAGTCCAATCTTCAAAGTTTTCAAACATAAACAACTCCAACCAAGAGTTTCCTACCCAGCTAAACTAACTTTCATCAGCACTGGAGTACTAAAATCCTTCCCAGACATTCAATCCCGAATAGTTTACACTGCCTTTAGACCACCTTTGCAAGAAACATTTAAGAAAGTATTAAACACAGAAGAAAAAAAATGAAAATGCTCTTCCCAAGAATGCAGGAAAAAGATTCAAAACACACAAATATATCTACCAAAAAAAAAAAAAAAAAGAACAAGAAAATCAATCAACAAATAAACAAACAACAACAATAAACTGTATAAGGACCTCATGACAGGAATAAACTTTCAAATCTCAATAATCTGCTTCAACATGAATGGACTAAATGCACCACTGAAAAGACAGAGTGGCAAACTGGATTTTTAAAAATGACACAACAATATGCTGTCTCCAGGAGGCTCATCTCAACAAAATGGACACTCACAAACATGAAGTAAGAGGATAGAAAACAAATTTTCAGGTGAATGGAACACAAAAGAAAGGAGGAGTTGTGATCTTAATATCAGACAGAATATCCTTTAATATATTAAATATTTAAAAAGATACAGAAGGTCATTACAATTTATAAAAGGTTCAATGCATCAAGAAATACCCATCCTAAACATATATGCACCCTACAGAGGAGCACCAACCTTTATAAAGCAACTTCTAGGTAAACTAAAAAAAGATATTGACTCTAACACTATCATTCTTGGGGACATAAATACCCCACTGACAAACTTTGGCAAAAAAAAAATCAACAAGGAAATTTGGAGCCTCAACCTGATGCTTGACCAAATGGACTTAATAGATACTTACAGAACACTCTACCCAACGACCATGGAACATACATTCTACTTATCACCACACAGAATGTACTCCAAGATTGTCAATATTCTTGGCCACAAGTCAAGCATAAACACATTTCATAAGATCAATATACTGCCATGAACCTTCTCAGACAGCAGTAGAATAAAAATAAATATCAACACTAACAAAACTACCCCAAAATACACAAAGACATGGACTCTAAACAGCATGATGCTGAACAACTTGTGGGTCAACACAGAAATAAAAGCAGAAAATAAGAGATTTCTGAAAACAAATGAAAATAAAGCCACATCTTTCCCAAACCTCTGGGATGCCATGACAGCAGTACTGAGAGAGGAATTCATTTCTTTACACACAAGAAGAAAATGAAAAGTTCAAAAGTTAACAGTCTATCGAATTACCTAAGGGAACTGAAAAGAAAAGACCACTAAAACCCTAACTTCAGCAGAGAAATCCAGATCACCAAAGTAAACGCCCAAATACAGGACATAGAAGACAAAAATATCATAGAAAAAAAATCAACAAAATAAAAATCTGTTCTTTGAAAGGATAAACAAAATTGATGGATCACTAGCCAGACTGACAAAGAGAAAGAGGGAAAAAGTACAAATAAACACAATCAGAAATGCAAAAGATCAAATCACAACAGACCCTGAGGAAATACAAAAAATTATCAGGGATTACTGTGCACACATGTATGGAAACAAATTTGAAAACATAAATGAAATGGAGGACTTTCTGAAATCACACAACTCCCAAGGTTGAAACAAGAAGAAATGGAGACATTAAATATACCAATAACAACCCAGGATTTCAACTCCATCATAAGAAAACTACCCACAAAAAAAAAAAATTCTAGCCAGGCTCCGTCGCTCAACCTGTAATCCTGTGCTTTGGGAGGCTGAGGTGAGTGGATTGCCTGAGCCCGCGGGTTCAAGACCTGCCTGAGCAACATGGCCAGACCTCATCTCTACAATAAATCAAAAACTAGCCGGGCGTGGTAGCACGCGCCTGTAGTTCCAGCTACTTGGAAGGCTGAGGCGGAAGGATCACCAGAGCCCAGCAGGTCGAGGCTGCGGTGGCCGGGAGTGGCCACTGCACTCCAGTCTGGGCGACAGAGTGAAACTCCAACTAAAAAATAAAATAAATAAAAAAAATAAAAATTCTGCACCAGATGACTTACCAACAGAGTTCTACAAAACATACAAGAAGAAGTTGATACCAGTCCTATTGAAAGTATCCCAAGTAATTGAGGAAGATGGAACTCTTCTTCAAATCATTTTATGAAACTAACATCACACTGATACCCAAACCAGGTAAAGATCCAATAAAGAAAGAGAGCTACAGACCAATATCTCTGATGAATATAGATGCAGAAATACTCAACAAGATTCTAGCAAATTGGATCCAACAACACATCACAAAAATCATCCACCATGACCAAGTAGGCCTCAACCCCATCATGCAGGGCTTGCTTACATTTACGCAAGACAATAAATGTAGTTCATTATATCAACAGATGCAAAAATAGGAATCACATGATTATATCATTAGATGCTGAAAAAGCTTTCAATTAAATCCAGAATCCCTTCCTGATTTAAAAAAAAGAAACTTTGAAGACCTAAGCATAGAGGGAGCATACCTCAAAATAGTAAGAGCCATCTATGATAAACCCACAGCCAACATATTGCTAAATGGTCAAAAATTGGAAGCAATTCCCCTGAAAACTGGCACAAGATAAGGTTGCCCACTTTCATCCTTCTGTTCAAAATTGTGTTGAAAGTCCTAACTAGAGCAATCAGATAGAGAAGGAATTCATGGGATCCAAATAGGAAAAGATAAAGTCAATTTATCCCTCTTTGCTGATTATATAATTCTATACCTTGCAAATCCAAGAGAATCTGCCAAAAATCTTCTTGCACTGATAAAGAACTTTGGAAAAGTCTCAGAGTACAAAATTAATGTGCAAAAGATAGCCGCATTCTTATTCACCAACAATAAAGTCGATGAAATAAAAAGCACAATTCCCATTTACAATAGCAACAACAAAAAAAAGATATACCTTGGCATCTTCCTAACCAGAGAAGTGAAAGACATTTACAATGAAAACTATAAAATACTGTCCCAAAACTCAAAGATGGCATGAACAAATAGAAAAATATTCCATGATCATGAACTGGAAGAATCAAAATTGTGAAGATCCATCATACCCAAGGCAATCTACAGATTTAATGCAATACCCATTAAATTACCAGCATCATTCTTCTCAAATCTGGAAATGACAATACAGAAATCATATGGAAACATAAATGAACATGAATAGCCAAACAATTCTCAGCAAAAGAAACCAAGCAGGAAGTGTCACATTTTCAGACTATAAACTTTATTGTAAGTCTATAATAATCAAAAGAGCCTGGTATTGATACAAGAACAAGCTATAGACCAATGGAACAGGACAGAGATTCTGGAAGCAAAACTTCAATTTCTCAACCAACTCATCTTTGACACAGCCTCCACTAACAACCAATGGGGAGAAAAGAACTTATTCAGTAAATGACTCTGGTAAAACTGGCTGACCACAAGCAGAAGATTAAAACAAGACGTCTACTTATCACCATACACAAAAGTCAACTCCAAATGGATCAAAGACCTAAACGTAAAACCTCAAACTATAAGAACCTTAGAAAATGCAGGAGACAGACAGGGCACAGTGGCTAAAGCCTGTAATCCTGGCACTTTGGGAGGCCAAAACAAGATGATCCTCTGAGCTCAAGGGTTTGAGACCAGCCTGAGCAACTTTATGAGACCTCATCTCTACAACAAATCAAAAGATTACTGAGCATGGTGGCATGTACCTGTAGTTTCAGCTACTTGGAAGGCTGAGGCAGAAGGATTGCCTGAGCCCAGCAGGTTGAGACTTCGGTGGCAGTGAGCATTCCACTGCACTTCAGCCTGGGTGACAGAGTAAGACTCTGACTCAAAAAAAAAGAAAAAGAAAAGAAAATGCAGGAGACACCCTTTTGGAAATTGGAACTGGCAATCAATTCTGATCAAAACCCCAAGTGCCTATGCCATAAGAGATAAAATAGACAAGTGGGACCACATCAAACTGAAAATCTTCTGCAAAGCAAAAAAAACCATCAGGAGAGTAGAGAGACAGCCCACAGAATGGGAAAAAAATATTTGCCAACTCTACATCTGGCAAAGGCCTAACATCTAGTATCTACAAGGAACTAAAACATGTCAAAAAGAAAAAAAAAAAACAGGCTTATTAAAAGGTGGGCAAAAGATATGAACAGACACTTCTCAAAAGAAGACATATGAGCAGACAACACATATAGGATAAGGTGCTCAGCCTCACTAATCTTCAAATAAATGTAAATTAAAATCACACTGAGATACCAACTAACTCCAATCAGGATTGCCATCATCAATAACTCAAAAAAACAATGGATGCTGGAGAGGATACAGAGAAAGAACACTTTTATACTCTTGGTGACATTGTAAACTAGTACAAACCTCTGTGGAAAGCAGTGTGGTAATTCCTAAAATATCTAAAAATTAACCTTCCATATGACCCAGTAATCTCCATTCTGGAAATATACCCAGAGGAATTCAAATCACCCTATGAAAAAGATAACTATACACTCATGTTTATTGCAGCATTATTCACAATAGCAAAAGCATGCTTATTGCAGCATTATTCACAATAGCAAAAACATGGAACCAACCATGCTGCCCATCAAAATTGAACCAGATTTTAAAAGTGTGGTACATATACACAATGGAATATTACACAATCCTTTATAGGAGGCCAGAATTATAAACTTCACAACAACTTGTATGGACTTAGAGTCTATAATACTCAGTGATCTATCACAGAAACAATGTTTTCACTCATAAGCAGATGCTGAACAATTATCATAATACTTTAAGAATGGAATTGGCAGTATTAGGAAACTGCCAGGAGGTGCGGGGGGGGAATCACGCTTCATCAATAAGGGTACCTGATCTCAAACCAGGTGAAGTGGAGACCAAAGTGAGGCCCAAATTTTACCTGTGCAATGACCATTTGTATACCAAACCTGAATTGTATCCCACATCTTTAAAATAAAAATTTTAAAAACCAGAAGAGTTTTTAAAAAGTATGAAATGGTATTCCCATTTCTGCAGCTTAAAGCAAATACTTCAATGGTTTCTCATTGCTCATAAGAAAAACGTTAACCAGAACTTGTGTAATCTAGCCACCATTTGTCTCTCCAGTTTCATCTAACACCACACACTCTACCAATTCTGTTTGCTTCGAGCACACCAGTAATATCATTCTGCCTTATGCCCCTCACACTTGTCCCACTCCCTCCTGCCATGGGAACTTATGCCTGATTTATTTTTTTCTCTCCTCCACAGCCACCTCTTAGTTAACTAGTGCTCATCATCCAAATCCCAGCTCACTTTCCTTCCTCAGGGTCACTTACCACAGCCTCCAAGTAAAGAATAATATCTTCTGTTTTGTGATCTCGTGATGCAGCATATTTCTGAATACTATAATTTAATTTATACATCTAATTATTTGATTAATAAGAGTCTTCTTTGATAGAGGAAGCTCCTTGATGGTAGGGGAAAATCCTGCCATGCTCTCCACTGTATCCTCAGAGTTAGCACAGTAGCTAATCTGTAAAATGTGTTGGATATATACAATTGAATAATTGTAGACTATGGCTTGAAGCATAAAAGACTGCTGCTTGAATCCAAGAGACTGAAGTATACTAGTATGCTAAGTAAACCCTACCGAATGGAAGGACCCAATCCATTTGTTAATAAATCCTTTAATCTTTGCTTTTACTCTCGAAACATTTATATAAAGGAAATTGATAACACTTTCATATTTCATCTAACTTCTAAGTTTCTTCAATTGGTGTCTTCACATGCCCTAAAGTGCAGTTCTCCATATCTGATACACAGCCATAAGAGAAAAAAAAATGCATCTCTGATTAGTAGCTACTCAAATTTCAAGGTTTCACTGGTAACTCTACTGCCTCCCTCTACTGAATATATTGCTTCTATAGTACTTGCTTTAAACACTGGTTGGCATTTACTAGTTTCTATATTTTGTTATAATTGAGTGTTGCTAAGAATTACATAGCCCTAAGTGCATGATCCATTGTCCCATTAGACATCACTTAGCAAACACATAGCCAAAGATAAAATTATTAAGAATTTTGTAACATTAATTGCAGAACATTCAATTATAGGGATGGGATCTCCTTCTAAGTGTGGGGACTTGAGCAGCTATGAACACCCAGGTAACTGAACCTGCCCTGATCTTACAAGTGTCAGTTCAGCCAAGACAAGGTCAGAGGATCCTAGACCACCAAGAGTTCTTACATTCGGCATCCCCTATAAAAGCAGCACTTAGTACTCCTAAATAAATATGACATTGCATTGAACTGAATTGGAGACACTGCCAATAAAGCAGAAAATATAAGATCTGCTTTTCAAATCTCAGTATTAAAGGCAGACATTCCTTTAAAATTCAGAAGAAAAAAATGTGTATTTCTTTCACATTAATAGATATAAGTAGATGAAGTATCTGTGTGTAGGTTTTAACATCAAATTTAATGCATTTTTAAAATTTTATTTTATTTTAAATTTATGGAGTATAAGTCAGGATTGCATATGTAAGTTGTTTAGGTGCAGAAGAGCTTTTGGGCCTCCCACCGAACCTCACTTCACCTGGATTAAGATCAGGTACCCCTATTGATGTTATGTGCCTCCCCATCCTCTGGCAGTGTCCCACTACTGCCAATCTCTTTTTTGTAGTATTGTGATAGGTGTTCAGGGTCCACTTATGAGTGAGAACATGTGGTACTCAGTTGTTTGTTTCTGTGATAGATCATTGAGTAAGATAAACTCCAAATCCATCCAAGTTACTGTGAAGTCCCTAATTTTGTCTTTCTTTATGGCTGCATAATAATCCATCATGTATATGTACCACATCTTTTAAATCCAGACCAGTTTTGATGGGCAGCACAGTTGGTTCCATGTTTCTGCTAGTGTGAACAGTGCTGCAATAAACACGCTTACTTAGGTAACTTTTTTGTAGAATGATTTGAGTTCCTCCAGATATATTCCCAAAAGGGAGACTGCTGGGTCATATGGAAGGTTAATTTCTAGTTCTTCTAGAAATTGCCACACTGTTTTCCATAGAGGCTGAATTAGTTTGCACTTCCACCAAGTATAGACCTGTTCCCTTTTCTCTGCATCCTTGCCAGCTCTCTGTGTGTTTTTTTGTTTGTTTGTTTGTTTTATTAATGATAGCCATCCTTGCTGGAGTTAGGTGGTATCTCAATGTGGTTTTGACTTGCATGATGATGATTACTGATGCTGTGATTGTTTAATGTGTCTGTTGGCTGTTCGAATATCTTTTTTTGCAAAGTGTCTATTCATGTCTTTTGCCCATTTTTTAACGGGGAAAATTTTTTCCTTTCAGCACATTTGAGTTCCTTGTAGATCCTGGATGCTAGGCCTTTGTCAGATTTACAGTTGGCAAATATTTTTCCCAGTCTGTAGACTGTCTTCCCACTCTCTTGATGGTTTATTTTACTTTGCAGAAGATTTTCAGGTGATGAAGTCCCTCTTGTCTATTTTATCTCATGGAATGAGCATCTGGGATTTTGATCACGAATTTGTTGCCTATTCCATTTTCCATAAGGGTATCTGCGTTTTCTAAGATTTTTATAGTTTGAGGTTTTACACTTAGGTCTTTCATCCTTTGGAATTGATTTTGGTGTATGGTGATAGGTAGGGGTCCTGTTTCATCCTTCTGAATGTGGACAGTCAGTTTTCCCAGCACCATTTACTGAATAGGTTCTCCTCTCCCCAGTGGTTGTTGTTGGAGACTTTGTTAAAAATGTGTCGGTTGAAAAATTGAGATTTTTGCTTCCAGAATCTCTATCCTGCTCCATTGGTATATATACCTGTGCTTGTACCAATACTAGGCTGTTTCGATTATTGCAACCTTATAAATAAAGTTTAAAGACTGGAAGTGTGATATCTCCCACTTAGTTTCTTTTGCTGAGAATTGTTTTGGCTATTTGTGGTTGTTTTTGTTTCCATATGAATTTCTGCATTGTTTCTAGGTCTGAGAAGAATGATGATAGTAATCAGATGAGAGAAGGATTTCAGGGGTATCCAAATAGGAAAAGAGGAAGTTAAGCTATCCCTCTTTGTGAACAATAGGATCCTGTATCTGGAAAACCTAAAGGAATCTGTCAAAAACCTCCTAGTACTGATAAAAGACTTCGGCAAAGTATCAGGGTGTAAAATCAATGTACAAAAGACAGTTGCATTTTTATACACCAACAACAAACAATCCTATTCACAATAGCCATCAAAAAAAAATGAAATACCTTGGCATCCTCCTAACCAGAGAAATGAAAAATCTTTACAATGAAAACTATAAAACAATGCACAAAGAATTCAAAGAAGACAAACAAAAGGAAAAACATTCTATACTCATAGATTAGAAGAATCAACATTGTTAAGATAACCATCCTGCCCAAGGCAATCAACAGATTCAACGCAATACCCATTAAATTACCATCATCAAATTTAATTCTTCTAAGTTTCAGCAACAGGCCAGTCTGTGAGATTACCTCCTCACTCTTGCCCTCCTTCTATTTAATTGCTCCAGCAGGGAAGTGCACCATCTTTGCAGAGGGACAGTCATCCCATGTAAAGGCTGTGCCACCCTTGATCAACATCCTTCATCATTTTCAGGAAATGACTGCAAAACAAACAAACAAAAATGAAGTCCTAAAAGCCTCACACAAAACATTCTTGTTGGTTTGGAACCTTCCTAAACCCCTGGACCACCCTTGATTATATCTGTCGCATTCATTAATGACACCACTTTCTGGAACTATTACAAGTCTAACAGAAGCCCTAAAAGGCGAACTCCTCAGAAATGACTGGAAAAACCCTTCTGGGACTATATGCCTTAGCCTCAGACCACGAAGCAATATAGATTTGTGGACTTCTCTTCAGGAGGAGACTCTGTTCAGACACATAGGAACTATAATTCACCCAACTCTCACAGTGCTGGAACTCACTTTACACAGGAGTTACCAGTTGTTTTCCTGAAAAGTCAAGAACGGTTTAGTTTTCATAAGCTGAATTCTATTTATAATGCAAAAACTCAGTATTTGAGGGAAGACTGAGATAAATTCTTTGCAAACTCAGACTCCCTTATTCTGGGAGTTGCCACAAACTCAGAAAGATGCTGAATAGCTAGCATAACTTTAGATTTTTATATTGAGTTGGGGATGCCTACAGTTTTTCCTCAGAGTAGTTCTGCTCATTCTTATGCATACAGCTTTTCTTTTTATATGGTGAACATTCATTTTGTTCTGTGATCAACGTTTCTTTCCTGAAATGCAGTCTTTTAGGTTGGCTTCTCTAATGATACCATGCTAAATATTGGATGTGGCAAATATTCTATTCTATATTATGTCCACAGCAAATGGAGGAATAAATAAATCCAATTACCACAAATGTGTCACATTCTGAAGGCAAAACAAAAATAGTCATGTCATCAGTCCAGTCCATGATGTGCAAAAGAGTGTGTTAGCACCCAGAAAATACATCAGAGACACTAGTGCAAAATTATAAACTAGGCAAAGCAGGCTCTTAAATTAATTTTACTTGTCAGTTGGAGTTAGGCTTAAATTATTTGTTTCTTATGGAATGTATTCGTTTCCTATAGATTCCATAACAAAGTATTGCAAATAGGGCAGCTTAAATAACATAAATTATTTTTCTCACCATTGTAGGGGCTAGAAGTTTAAGATCAAAGTGTCAGCAGGGTTGGTTTCTTCTGAAGCCTCTCTTCTGAGCTTGTGTCATCATATGCAACTGTGTGTGTTCAATTTCCACTTCTTGTAAACACCAGTCACATTGAATTAGAGTCCACCTTAATTTCCTCATTTTAACTCAATTAACTCTTTAAAGACTACCTCCAAATGTCGGCACATTCTGAGGCACTTGGAATTAGGACATCAGCATATGAATTTAAACAGGGGTGGATACAATTCAGTTCATAACATGGAAGATTAATAAACATGAGAAAAAAACACTCTTAGGAAAACTGTTCTGATTTATTCTACATATGCCTAAAATCCAACTATTTTTGTAGAACAAATTTCAAAACAGAGAAAAAAGTTATTTTCTTTCTATAATTTTTTTTACCTCAGAACATTGTTGCCATACAAGATAGAATTTGTACTAAAATGGACATCCTTTTTTATAGCTCACTCTGAGGAAAATAAAAAGACTATTATAAAACATGTCAAATAACCTTAATAGCAATGGAGTTCTTATATTCAACTCATATAATATGAATTTTCCTATTTTTTTCTTTGAGGAAATGTTCTAAAAATATTAAAGTTCCCATTAGTTAATATAGGCTGAGCAAAGCAAAAAATACTGCCTTTTTCAAAACCTAATCTATGAGCTGATATAGTCTGTCTTAAAGAGCTACAAATTCCTGCCAATGTTACACACAGAAGAGAAAGTTAGGCAGTTGGTATTGGAGTTGGTGGCAAATGAGAGCCTCATAATTTTCCTTCCTCTCCTCATGCATGGTTTACATTCTTAGCAGCAATAAAAGTCTGAAAGAGTCTTTCTTTGACACACAAGTAGTTAATGAGCTGACTCCATTGAAGCTTCTCCCATTTCTTGGATTGATTGTGTGCTTTCCTTACTCCCAATCTTGGGTAAAATCCCTACTTTACAAACTATTATAATACCCTGAACTTCCCCTTTGTAATACATATAACAGTTAAGAATATGTACTCGATACTATGAGTAATTGGTTAATTCTACCATCATTAGACTGTCAGCCCCAGGGCTGAAGGACCATGTGTGTCTCTTTTACTTTTGTGCTGCTTGTCAACTAGACTTGGAGATACAAAGACAAATTCCAGGAACAAGCAGTGGCAACATGATTCTGAATGGTTATCACTCTTGCTAAGTAATGATAGTTTCAGATTTCAACAAAAGGTTTGTGAATAACCTTTAGAGAAACTAAAAATGACACTCCTTCTCTACATGGACCAAACCAAACCTGGGCCGATAAATATGTACTACAAAAATATTTACATATGAGTATATAATAACACACAAAAACTATGTGTGCTTATAACTGCATATATGTATCAAAATCCTGAAAATATGTCATATTATATTTTCTTGTGGGTTTCTTTCTTTGAATTCTGTGGCAAACTCCAACATAGTTTCAGTATTGAAGAAGGAAACATGACTCACTTTCTCATTATTGTTATAATGCAGATCCAGTAACCTAACACACTATTGAGCCCTTAGAACATGCACAAGAAATATTTATGGCATCTAACATAGCAATCTAACTGGTAATAAAATCCCCTCTCCAACATCCCCAACAAGAAAATATGGCTAAAATTAAAGACCTTATTGTCTCCTAAAAATTCCATTTCATTTCTCATTTGAATCCAAGATCCACAAATTTTATGACGTATCTCTACTTGTAGGCCAGTCAAATTTACTATACTGCCTGATTTTGTAAATAAAGTTTTATTTCAAGGCAGTCACACCCATTTATTTACATATTGTCCCATTGCTGCTGTCATGTTACAATGGCAGAAATGCATAATTATCATAGAGGCCATATGACCCCAATGCCAGAAATATTTATCATCTGGTCTTTCACAGTGAAAGTTTGCCAAGATTTGGCTCAGATGCTCATTTAATCTTTTCCTTCCCATATTGGTTCTTCCTGTACTCCAAATCGTAGCTAGTGATACATTCATCCAGTTGCACACTATTGAAATTTTAAAATTATCTCAGATTGCTTATCTCTGTTTATTTCTTAATGTGATAAACTATACATAACAAAAAAATCTACCCTCTTCACAAAAATTTAAGTGTACAGTACAGTATTGTTAACTATATGCACATTGTCATAGAGCACATTTCTAGAACTTATTAACCTTGCATGACTGAAACACTATTCTCTTCTCTCACTTACTCCATGAAATCTACCTTCCAGTCACTTTTGACTCATATTCTACTTCTTTATACCACTGCCTTCATTCACCCCTGGACTGTCACAGCAGCCTCCTGACTTATCTACCTGACTCCATCTTCAAATATCCTCAACCCACATATCAAAATTTCACCAGAGTGAGCTGTTTAAAATGCAAATCTGTCCTTGTAATGACTAATGTAATGGCCAATGTCCTTGCAATGTTCTTCCACAGACTAGGGTAATACGTTGGCCTTCTCTTGAGCAGGAAAAGCCAGGATTTATAACACAGCACACGGTCCTTTGTCCCATGCCTCTCTCTTTTTTGCTCTGCCCCTTCACATTTCCTGCTGCTGCATAGGTTGCTCCCTTTGCCTACGATGCCCTCCCCCTCAATCATATCATAAAGAGGGTAGGGCCCATGGAGTTTAAAAACAGATGCCCTGGAGGCAGATAGCTTGGAACTGAATGTCATATTCACCATCACTTATGCTCTCTAAGATTCCATTTCTTACTATAAAATGGAGATGATAATAATAATGTGTAGTTCACAGCAAAGTTGAGAGTACTAAATGTGTTACTGCTCCCAGACCATATAGCAGGTGCCTGACACACAACAAACACTTGAGCAAGTCAGATCTTAGTATTGATATTATTAATCTTTCTTTGTCTATCTCACAAGCCCTTATTCCTGTTTTAAGACTCAGATAACACAACTTCAAGAATCTTCTTCTCTCTCAATCATCCTCACTCCCTTACCATGCTCCCAATATAACCTGGGGATATTTTAATTTTATCTCCTACTTCATTGCAGTCTTTTCTCTATACTCAGAAGACTGTAAATATCTTGAGGGCAGGGGCTGTGTCTCATTTTTCTCTGAATCCACACTGCCAAATGTCTTGCCTACTCGTGGCCTTCAGTACACTTGAGCTTCTCATGGGAAGTTATGGAATGTAAGTGCCCAGCTTTAGCAAGAATGAGTGTACATCGCCATAGACAATGAAGTTGCCAGAGCATTGGTGTTTTTTGACTTGATGCAGGTTACTCATTCAATTGGCTTCCATATCAGTATTTGGAAGTTACATTTTGGCAGCCAAGCATTGATCAACACGAGAGCTCATGAAGCCAGCTCCCATGGATGATTCTGGATCCAAATATGTGTGTTACAGCCAAGCTCTAAATCGTACCAACAGCAGCTGACTTTGATTCTAGCCTCTTCATGTGGTTCCACATTCATCCTTTCTCAAAGAACTCTCCATGGGCAGAAAGGTACCAACTGCTGATTTGTTTATTAAAAACAAACAAAAAGAAACCTTTTCTCTAAGAAGCTAGCATTTAGGGCAAACATTTAGAGGCATGCTCACCAAAATCAAAAAGAAAATGTGAAAGACTTTCTAATTTTTTCTTTGAATCTGCAAATTTTTTCACCTTTTCAAGAATGACAAATACAAAAGTTGGGCCCACTTTCCATCTTTCTGTCTAGAATTCCAGAATGGCCTCTCATTGCCTTGTCTTTGTTGCTCTTTTTAGAAAAATCACTAACTTTAGGATCAAGATTATGCTCTTTCTCTCAAAGAACTATGTGCAGTTTAAAAGCTCAGTTTCTCTAATAACAAAGGTTGCATTCCCTTCTCTTATTTTATCTGGATCCTCTGGACTTGATCATCATTCAGAGCATTTTCTTGAGCACTGAATTAAAAAATTATGCATGACCTCCAAATGTTTCAGGAAGTTTTTTTAGTCTAAAATCATTTGCAAAATGTTTTGCTTTTACATCCAGACAACTTCCATGGTCCTCTCTCCTGATTACTCAGGATTACTTGGCAATAACCACTCAACTATTTATCAATACAATAGCTTGAGCAAAATTCAGAATTGCTCCTGTCAGTTTGCAGTTGGTTCTCAAAACCTAATATTTCCTCATTCCTTTCTTTCATTCATCTCCCTTAAATCATGTCCAGAATGACTCCTTTCCAAGTTTTACTTGATCCAAATTACATTGGTGATATACAATACCTAACACAAACAAGACACCTCTGTTTCCTTACACTCTATATACAGGGAAAATGAAACTACTGTTTACACAAAAATCTTTTACCATTTCCAGGATTTTTTTTATGAACTTGCACTCTAAAAGTAAAACACACTAAGTTAGGAATGTCAAATGCTATTCCTCTTTTATTCATGCAAAGACACATTAAATGGCTTATTACATTCTACTATGTTGTTTTATCATAAATGATGAGTCCACCTACAGAAAGAAAAATCTGCCACAGGAGTTTCTCAGTAAGCTCCCATTACCTCATAGTTTTACATTTATGAAGGATTTGATATCCTCTTATAATGATTTGCTGTATTACAGAACATTACACTTAATAAAAACGATTTTCAACAAAATCAAGAACACAAGTAATTTAAGACAAATATAAGCTGAACTCTCTATTTAAACTTGTCCTAATTATTGGGAGAGGTAAGATCCTAGTCATACACAGAGACACAGACACATGTACACATACAGGACACACACACACACACACACACACACACACACATACACACACACACATTCTCTTTAACTAGGTTCGTAGAATATTAAACATTCCTGATACACAACTTTTGTCTCCATTGTGTGTGTGCACATATATATGTATATGTATATACATATATATATATATACACACACATATAAATACACATATATGCAGTATATTAATATTTTATGGTCATTTTCTCTTTTCCCCACATCTGAATCCCATTCATTTATTATACCATTTCTTGAGCTTTAGTTGACTTCTTTTTAATGTTATATACAAATATAATTTAAAAGCTACATTAAATTTATTTTAAACTACTATCAATCATATCCAGATCAACCCATCTATATTCTGCTTTATGATGATGGTGTTAAAATTCTGAAAATCACATTTCTCATTTTTTTCAGATGACTTTCTGTTAAATCTCACCAATATGGCTTACTACATTGAAACTAAACAACAAGGAGGAGGAGGAGGTTTGTTTCTTTCTGTTTGTCTGCTCTTCCTGCCAGCAAGCAATGTCCTTTCACCAAACAATAGCAGTTAGTCCCAATCTCCAGTAAGTTTAGTCGTCCAAGAACCAACATCACTTCGTTCCTTCAGAGATACTAGTACTTACTGGGAAATAGCATATCCCTAAAGGTCTTGACCCAGACTCTCTGGTTTCCAATCTCTGACTTCTTGAAATACCAAAAGTAGCCTAAACAGTGATTCTTCTTCCAAGTTTGGAGATTAGTTCTGCAAAGCTCCTTTTCTATGCTCCTTTGTTATTAGCTGTAGTTTCATGGCACTCTCTTCTTTGAGGAAACATTTATTCTCCAGGGCACCTTCTCTGAATTTCTCTAAAACTCTAACTCCTTCCCTTTGTGCCTCAAGCCTTAGTGGTGTAACTCTGCTGTACTCTGCTTTGATCCATCAGTTTTCTAGCACCTCTTTATCCAATTTAATATATTAAATTCTTTCTGTAACCATATTTACTATGCTTTTCTTATTCCTAATGAGACTCTGAGTCTGGTACTACATTGATACCAAATATAGTCCCAGGAAACCAAACATTAAAAATGAGATTCATGAATTGGTCTACTTGTATTCTTGGCCTTGAACAATGTGCTGAGTTTCTCACCAATGGGAAATTAAAAATCAGTAATGCTTAGCATACTGTGTATCGCGATTAATTGAATTGTCATCTGTGGCTCGTTGTGATAAAGTGTCTAAAGACACTTATGGAGCTAAGTGTCTGCCCTTGATGCAAATGAAATAGAATGTCTTTCTCTTACTATACTAGATAGCGTGCCACAAGAAAGTAACAAGCTGAGGATTTTAAACTCTTAGTTCAGTGACAGACAAAGAACAAGAGATCTATATGTCCCTAAAAGGATCTCTTATTTCACTGAAAATCATACTCAAATTTCAATTGTATGTGTCTAGGGTGGACATTTGACTCAAGGTGGGGAAAGAAAGCTTTATGAAAACTGCCACACATGCCTGACTCATTGTTAAAATGAAGCTCTTTTTTTAATTGATGTGGAAAATAGTTTGGATTTAAGTCTAAACCATCTGATGACCATTCTGCCACCTAATAGAATAAGCCTACTAGAAAATTAGGTCAACACAGAGGAAAATTGTTATTTTCTAAGAGACAGGGGGAAAGATTACTAAGGTCACTGCTTCTAGTTGTGTCTGAAGCTAGAAATACCAAATCAACTTTTCAGAAATCTAAGCGAATAAATTATTTTGTCTTTTTCTTTTAGGAGGCTTTGTTTTTTGGGGTTTTTTTTTTTTTTGGAGTTTTGTTGCTGTTTCCATTGTTTTGATCCAGTCTTACTTGATTTTCTACCACTTAAAAAACATCTGACTAATCTTCTATTAAATATGCAATATTCAGTTCACCCTCCAGAGTTGTGCTGATTCTACTGCAACCATCTGGAAGGCAACTTTTTTCCTACTTTTCTCTCAAAGAACCATCTTCTCTAAGAAATCTCCTCCTACAACCCTCTGTTGGTGATCCTCTTTTACTCTGATCACCTAGAGCATTAATGGTCTGGGACTCAGTTAATTAGCCTGTGTCAGGTGGTACTTTGAGCTCTCCTTCAGCAACCAGATGCCCCTCACAGCTGGGTAAACAAGTGTTTGAATTCCCAGTAGCAAAACTATTAAAATTCAAAAAAAAAAATATATATATATATATATGTCCTATGACTTGCACTGCACAAGTCAAGGACTTACATCCTCTCAGCCTCCATCTCAATCTCCTACACGATGTCCATAGTCATCTCCCTTTTCTACTCAGATTTGATATTGTAAGGGTAAATACAAATTGAAAGGGGAAAAAAAACAATATTCTTGTTAAAAATAGGGGAAAAGACTTCCTTCTTTTCTTAGAGTATTTACTTTAGAAAGCTTGTAATTGTAAATTATATCTTTGTCTCTTTGAAATGTACATAAATCCTTTGAAAACTAGACAGGCTTCTTGTCAACTTTATGAACAAAGAATATATTTTTCAAAGATCTTGGAGTCAGCTTTTCGGAGAGTAATTATCAAAGAAGATAGTATTCCTATCTCCCAATTTCTGTGAACAGGTAGGAGTCTAAGGGGCAGAGGCCTATTTTCA
Source organism: Tarsius wallacei (assembly GCA_963574415.1). NCBI lineage: Eukaryota > Metazoa > Chordata > Mammalia > Primates > Tarsiidae > Tarsius > Tarsius wallacei. The sequence continues at coordinate 36,754 of CAUYQG010131869.1, forward strand.
AAACTGTCTCCTATCATAAAGATATGAGAAGCTTATTTTTCCTATGGATAAAGTCAATTAAATAACACAGATGGTTACTCCAATTACCAAGTAAATTTAAGATGAACTATGTGTGACAAATGGTGCTGACAATTCCTCTTACTTGATGCCAAGTTATTGTTTATCTTGAGAGCAAATATTTCATGGGTTATATCTGCTTAACAACATAAAAGTGTGAGATTTCCTACTGTCTTTGTAATCTTTTAGTAGATTGCCTGTGACGTGCCTTACATTCCAGTTTAATGCTTATTCAATAACTTAAACTATTCAAAATCAAAATAACTTATTCAAAAGTTTAACTGTTTTCACCACAAGTTAATCAAGTTAAAGACACTTAATCATTCAGAAACTTAAGATTGTCACAGGGGTGTTCATATCACATGGTGCAGTGCATGATTTTATTGACTTTCCCACTTCTCATTCCTATCCATATTTGTCTCTTTTCTACATTCACAACCACTTTCATTTTTTGGAAGAAAAATACTTCAATATAATAAACCACAAACCCATGGCTAACATCATACTGAATGGGGAAAAGTTGAAAGCCTTCCTCTAAGAAATTGAGAAAACAAAGATGCCCACTCTCACCACTATTATGTAGCAAAGTACTAGCCCAAAGTATTAGGCAGAGAAGTCAGACAAGAGAAAAAAATTAAAAGTATCCAAATTATAAAAGAGAAAGTCAAATTTTCCCTCTTTGCTTATGATATAATATTATGCCTAGAATAACCTAAAGACTCCATCAAAAAACTCTTAGATTTGATAAATAAATTCAGTAAAGCTTCAAGATACAAATTAACATACAAACATTGATAGTGTTTCTATACATCAATAATGACCTAGCTGAGAAAGAAATTAAGGGAGCAATCCTGTTTAAAATACCTACAAAAATAACCTGGGAATAAATTTAACCAAGAAGGTTAAAAATCTCTATAAATAATTACAAAACACTGATGAGAAAAACTGAAGAAGACACAAGCAAATAGAAAGTCATCTCATGCTCATGAATTAGAAAAATTAATATTGCTAAAATGACCATACTACCAAAGAAATCTATAGATTCAATGCAATCCCTGTGAAAATACCATGTCATTTTTCACAGAAATAGAAAAACAATTCTAAAATTCATGTGGAACAAAAAGAGAGCCTGATTATCCAAAGCAATCTTGAACAACAAGAATAAAGCTGGAAGCATCACACTACCATTTCAAAATATTACAGTGACACCAATCAAAACCAGTATGGTATTAGTATAGAAACAAATGCATAGCCTAATGGAATAGAATAGAGAATTAAGAAATAAATCTATATATTTAAAGTCAGTTGATTTTCAACCCTCCCCAAAAAACCACATACATTGAGGAAAGGCCAATCTCTTCAATAAATGGTACTAGGAAAACTGAAAATACCTATGCAAAAGAATGCAACTGGATCCCTATCCTTCACAATATACAAAATCAACTCCAGATAGATTAAAGACTTAAATGTAAGACCTTGAACTATAAAACTACTAAAAGAAAACATAGGGGAAATATTTCAGGACATTGGTCTAGGCAAAGATTTTTTTGAGTAAAATCTCAAAAGTGAAGGCAGTAATAATAACAACAATATTGTCAAAAAAAGACACTATGAGACTATATTAAACTAAAAACCTGTACAACAAAGGAAACTAAAAACCTGTATAACACTATTAAATTAGTACATAGTGAAGAGACAACCTGCTGAATGAGAGAATATATTGCAAACTATTCATCCAACAAGGGACTAATATCCAGAATGTACAAGGAACCTAAACAACTCAACAATAAAATAAAATAAAATAATTATGTTACAAAGTGGGAAAAGAATATGAAAAGACATTTCTCCAAAGAAAACATACAATGGTTAATAGGTGTATGAAAAATGTTCAGCATCACTAATAATCAAGGAAATGCAAATCAAAATCACAGCAAGATATCATCTAACCATAGTTAGAATAGCTACTGTTAAAAAAACAAGAAAAATCATAGATGTGGGTGAGGACATAGAGAATAGGGAACCCTTATTAAGCTGATAGTAAATACTACACTTGATCTTAGCCAAAAGCCCAAGAAGCAATAGAGAACTCTTATATGCTGTTGGTAGCAATGTAAATTAGTACAGCCACTATAGAAAGCAGTATGGAGACATTCAAAAAAACAACACATAGAACTATCATGCCATCCAGCAATCCTACTACTGGGTATCATTTCAACCTAAAAGGACAAAGCTGAAGCAAAATTGATATAAGTATAGAGTTATTTGGACCAAGATTGAGGATTGCATAGATTCAAGTTGCCCTGAATATACACTTTTATTAAAGAAATTACGACTTCCGTGGCCCGCTGCCCTGGGGTGAATGACAGGACCTTTTCCTGCTTCCCGCTGTGGGCCTGGTCCAGGTGTCTGTACTATGAAAGGCTGTCCTGACATCTACGCCTTCGATTATGAGGCCTCATGGTGCATGTGACTACTGCAGAGGCAGGAGTGGTGCTGGGTCATATTTATGCTGTATGGTCCATCAGACCTTCATCGGTCGCCCGAGCTTGATGATTCTGTGTCATAGGGTAGCAGCTAAATTCTGTTAGCATTCTAACATGCAAGTGGATTGTCTACACATCCGGCACCCCTGGGTCTTAACAGTAATTCCCTTCTGTTCCCATAGTGCCCACACATGGACGCTCCCCCGTCACCCTCTCCATCCCCCGCTGTCCATAGTTTCTGCCAGGTGGAAGCCATGACCAAGACCCGGTGGTCCCTGTCACTGCACACTGCCCTCTTGATGTGGGTCTTATAGTCTTCATTGTGGCATATTTCTTCACTGAAGTGCTTCCAGGAGAAACAATTCTGTGGAATACATGCTTTAACTTTAATTTCTCAAAGAGTGCTTTTAACACTCCGGAACAAAAATCAGCTTGTTTTGTATCTAAGAACTGTCTTTTGTAATACTAATAAATCAAGCACCACCTACGGGAAAAATAAATAAATAAATGGGTAATCTCTGAGTTGTTTACCAAGAATTTATACTAAAATAACAAACTATTGATTGGCTATACATTGTTCTTTGTATAACAAATTCCAGGAACTTGAGATTATGGATGCAGCAGCTGGTCTGGAACAAAATGACTTGGAATGAGGACATGACTAAAATTTCATATTCATGTCCCTCTGGGCCTACATACCTCACATAGCTCAGACTAATTTGAGCTATTTTCTTTTCTCTATCCAAAGGAAAGGAAACAGAATATCAAAAGATACTTGTACCCATGTTTAGTGCAACGCTATTCACAATAGGAAAGATATGGAATCAGCCTAGGTGTCCAGCAACAGAAGAATGGATAAAGAAAATGTGATCTATATGTACAATGGAATACTACTTGACCATAAAAGTAATGAAACCTTGTCTTTTGAAGCAACATAGATGGAACTGGAAGTCATTATGTTAAGTAAAATAAGCCAGACACAGAAAGACATATATCACATGTTCTCATTCATATGTGGGAGCTTAAGAAGTTTGTCTCATGAAGTTAGAGAACAGAATGATAATACCAAGGGCTAGGAATAGGGTTATGGGGGAGAAGGCAAACAAGAGAGGTTGGCTAATGAGTATAAACACGCAGTAAGATAGAAAATAATGTTTTAATGTTCGATAAGAGTAGGATGACTATAGTTAACAACAATGTATTGTACAAAGGAGACTCCAAAAAAACTGGAATTCTCTTTTGGAAGGCAGGCTCTTACTAATACACTTGGAATTTGTTCCTCTGGATCAAATGGTCAGCCAAAGTTTTTATCTAGAAATTGTGAGAAGGTTGCATCACGATTTATAGAAAAAATGTCCCAATTTGTGGCAAACAGGTGACTGGTTTTTCTACCATAACAATGCACCTCCCTACAACTGAGTGTTCAGTAGTTTTCGACTGAAAATGTCATGATCCCTGTGCCCCAACCTCCCTATTCACCGATCTCACTTGAGCAACTATTTTGGTTCCCCGAATGAAAAAAGTCCTCAAACAGAAATGTTTTGCTGAAGTGGAAGAGTTGAAACAAGACAGCAGAAGCCCTACAAGGCATCAAAACTGACAAGTTCAAAAACTGTTTTGAGCAGTGGAAAAAGTGTCTCGATGTGTGTATAGGATCAAACGGAGAGTACTTTAAAGATGACTGAAGTTTAAACAGTTAAGAATAAACACAGTTTTTATAAATCGGTTTTTTGGGGGGCCCCCTCATATACTTCATAAAGCTAGAAGAGAGGACCTGAAACGTTTCTAATACATGGGAATGACAAATACTTAAGATGATGGATACTTCAAATACCCTGACTTGATCATTACACATTCTATGCATATAAAAAAAGTATCACATAAATATGTACAAATATTATATATCAATTTAAAAATTTAAAATAAAAAAATGAAATGAAACAAAATATACCTCTTTTATTTTTTCCTGTTTCTTCTTTTAATAAATATCTTTTGTTGCTAGCCACACAGAATTCCAAGGAACTTACCAAAATGTTTCTTCTAAATCAATATAGTGCCCTCCCTAATAGAAACACTCATGAATGCAATTGTCTGTCCATTGCCCTATTATACATATGTACTGTTTTTATAACTAGATCAGGAGTAATTTGAAAATCCATAGGATTAAGTACAAAGGGGACCAGCTTGGTAGATAAATAAGTCTGGGTTTGAAGACTGGCGCTAATGTATATAAAGCACCCAGCACCCAAAACTGTAGGAGCTCTATGTAAGCTAATTCTTTTATCTTTGTGTTTAGCAGTTACCAAAATGGTGATGCTCCAAGAGTCACAACCTATTTGTCTACTCCACTTAAAAACAAAACCAATATCCTTACACTATGATTCTGATTTGCCCCGGTACAGTGTCATGTCATTTTAGCTCCTGATAGGTCCTTCTTCTTGGAATTAATTGTATTGATATGCTTTTTTAAAAATTTAGTATATTTCTGGCCTTTGCTAAAAACTGTGATTCATATATCTGAATGAGAACATAAAAAAGAAAAAAATGAGAATTTTGAGGGAAAAATCTAGAAGCAGTAACTGAGAGAAAAATTCCTTGGTGAAAAAAAATAACTTAAAAATGTTTTTAAAACTCACAATGATACCCTCAGCTATCACTAATCCAGCTCCAACTTTCAGGAATGGTAATGATGAGGGGATTGTGATTACTGCCAAACCACAGAGGAGTACCCAACCTTTGATTTTGTTCCAAGCCATGAAATATACCAGATTTCATGCAGTCTTGCTCCAAAATCTGAATTCTCAGTTTACAGTCATTGTATTCATCTAATGAAAATAGTAAAAGTGACTGTCAGAGGCAAAGCCAAAAGACTACGGGAGTAAAACAAAACTATAAACATGTAACTGATAATATCTTTGTTGGTACAGTGTACTACAATTAAATGACAATTTTTTTCACTTCCATGAAAAGGACAATGTCAATAATATATTACTACATACCCTAAATAAAGCTCAATGTTTCAAAAGGAAAGGAAAAAAACTTCAAAGGCATGTAACTTCTTTTGAGTGAAAGTATTTGAATCAATACAACATTCCTTAAAACATTAAAATTCAAACTGAATTTATTATGAATGAGCAATATGTATATAGCCATAAAATGAGCCAACTTAACTAAATTTTATTGGTATATAGAAATATTGAGAAAATAACATTAAATAAGTATGAAATCCTCATCTATAATAGGAAATTATTAGATAATGCCTGATATACCAAGATAGTCAAGCAATGAGATTATAAACACATATTTTAGAAATAGGGGCACAGATAGCCTAATAAATTAATTTGCATATAAATTATTAAATTATAATTAATAATTTAATTTTAATAAATTAAAAAATGCACTTCCTCTGGAAATCAGAACTTGAAAGTAAAAAGTGGTACTTAGGAATTGCTGTATTTAATTTAAAATTAATGGAAAAATGAGAGGCATAGTGAAATTTATGATCATAGAGACCTCCCCCAAAATAAATGGCCCCAAGGCTAGACCTTGATCAAATTGTCTCTCCCAGCTTATTGTTCTGCTCCAGGGTTTAAAATGTCTATGAGATATTTGAAAATATTATAAGGTAGAGAATAGTAAGTTTTGATAAGAGTTGATGGCTTAATTTTGGGGGGTTGTCTAAGAAAAGGCATTACTGGGAAGAAATCCAGCTTAGAATCCTTACAGGTACTGAGCCAGACTCAGAGTGGAGACAGTTTAGGCAAACATGGTAAAGAATGTTCCTCTACTATAAGACTGACAAGGTTTATCTACTCTTTCTATTACATTTTGAATGATTACCTTGTACCCCCAGATGCACCACTCCAGGAAGATGGTGCTGCCTACCAGATATTCCAGAGACAATCTTACAAGTCAGATGACCATACCTTTAGCCAACAAAGTTGTTCTCTTTGAAAAGCCTTGTGATTATTAATTGGATGCACCTAGTGATAAAGAGCTCATAATGTCTAAATCTTCCTATTTCATTTGTGGTCAAATCTAATGATTAGAAAGTCTTTCTCAGCTTTAACAGTGACTTCGAGTATAGCACAAAAGCAATGCATAAATAGACCAAAGTAACATAATGGAGTAGAAACTGACTTAAATGTATATGGTCAATTAATTTATGACAGAGGTGACAATGCAGTGCCACAGGTAAAGGATAGCCTTTTCGATAAATAGTGCTGGATTGATTGGATGTCCATTTGGAAAACAGGAATTTTACCCCATCTCACAGCTTACACAGAAATCAACTCCAGCTGGATAATAGTTTTAAATATGAAATATAAAAGAATACATCTTTTTAAGCATGAAATAACAAATGGATGACATTTAATTAATAAAAGATAACTTAAATGAAAATAAGAAGCATTAACACAAAAGGGAAAAAACTGCGCCATATACTACATCAAAATTTAAAAATACTGTTTTTCCTAAAATACACCATAAACAGAATGAAAAGAAAAACTACAGAATGGTAGAGTTTATTAGTAATACATTCATCTAACAAAGTAATCATGTACAGAATATGTGTGATAGAGAGAGAAGATGGAGAGAGAGAAACTTACAAATCAATAAGATAAGACTATAACCAAATACCTATTTTTTTAAAAAGTAAAAGATGTACAGGTATTCACAAAAGGATATCCAAATAGTAAATAAACATCATTAGTCATCTGGAAATGCAAATTAAAATCTCAGCCTCAGTAAAACATTGCCTTGTACCCATTATACTGTTTAAAATTCTAAAAACAATGCAGAAAATACAAAGAGTTGGCAAGTAAGAACAGTGGCAACTCTCATACATTGCTAATGTGAGTATAAATTTGTGCAACCATATTGGAAAACTATTTTCAAGTCCTCACTAAAGCTGAACATATTATACCCTAAGATCAAGCAAGTCCATGCTAACATTTGTACCCAACAGAAATACATATGTATGTTCACCAAAAGACATGAATAGGAATATTCAAAGCATGTTCAGAGAATATTCAGAGTACTGATAGTTGTCCAAACTGGAAGCAACTGAAAAGCAGATATTAAAATTCTGTATATCAATGAGAATTAAGGAATCACAACAGCATGCAACAACATGGAACAATTTCATAAACATAATGTCAAATAAAATAAATTAGTGACAAAATGATAGATGCTGCATGATTTCATTTTATATGAAATTCAAACACAGGCAGAAATTTGTCTATCTTGTTAGAAGTCACAATAACATCAACAGATGTAAAAACAAAAAACACATGATGATATCATTAGATGCAGAAAAAGCTTTTGCTAAAATCCAGCACCACGTCTTGATAAAAACCCTCAAACATCTAGGCATACGTGGAACATACCTCAAAATAGTAAAAGCCATCTATGAGAAACCCATGGCCAGCATATTCCTAAATGGACACAAATTGGAACCATTTCCCCTGAAAACTGGAACAAGACAAGGATGCCCACTCTCACCCTTCCTGTTCAATATAGTACTGGAAGTCCTGGCTAGAGCAATCAGAAAAGAGAAGGCAATCAGGGGTATCCAAATAGGAAAAGAGGAAGTCAAGTTATCTCTTTGCAGATGACATGATTGTATACCTTGAAAACCCAAGAGAATCTGTCAAAAACCTCCTTGCACTGATAAAGGACTTTGGCAAAGTCTCAGGGTAAAAAATAAATGTGCAAAAGACAATCACATTTCTATACATCAAAAATAAACAAACAGAAACCCAAATAAAAAGCACAATTCCATTCACAATAGCCACACCAAAAAAAAAAAGAAAAAGAAAAAGAAATACGTTTGCATCTTCCTAATTAGAGATGTGAAAGACCTTTGCCATGAAAACTGCAAAACACTGCTAAAAGAAATCAGAGATGACACAAACAAGTGGAAAAATATTCCATGCTCATGGATAGGAAGAATCAACATTGTTAAGATGTCCATTCTACCTAAGGTGACCTACAGATTTAACACAATACCTATCAAGTTACCAGCAATATTCTTCTCAGACCTAGAAAAAACAATACAGGAATTCATATGGAAACATAAATGACCAAGAATAGCCAAAATAATCCTCAGCAAAAAACAAAAACAAAAACAGAAACAAAAAACAAACAAAAAAGCAGGAAGTATCCCACTCCCAGACTTTAAACTTTATTATAAAGCTACAATAATCAGAACAGCCTAGTATTGGTACAAGAACAGGCATATAGACCATTGTAATAGAATTGAGACTTTAGAAACAAAACCTCAATTTTTCAACCAACTCATCTTCAACAAAGACTCCATCACCCCCTACTGGGGATAGGAGAACCTATTCAGTAAATGATGCTGGGGAAACTGGCTGACCACATGCAGAAGATTGAAACAGGAATCCTACCTATCCCCATACACAGCAATTAAGTCTAAATGGATCAAAGACCTAAATGTAAAACTATAAGAACCTTAGAAAATGCAGGAGACACTCTTATGGAAGTTGGAAGCAGCAATCAATTCCTGATCAAAACCCGAAGTGTCCATGGCATAAGAGATAAGATAGACAAGTGGGACCTCATTAAACTGACAAGCTTCTAAAAGCCAAAGAAACCATCAAAAGAGCAGGGAGACAGCCCACAGACTGGGAAAAAATATTTGCCGACTCCATGTCTGACAAACGCCTAACATCAAGGATGTTACAAGCAACTCAAATGTGCTAAAAAGGAAACTACAAACTGCCCCATTACAAAGTGTGTAAAAGATATGTATAGACAGTTCTCAAAAGAAGACATATAAGCAGTCAACAGACACATGAAAAGGTGTTCAGCCTCACTGGTCATCAAGGAGATGCAAATTAAAACTACACTGAGATACCACCTAACTCCAGTCAGAATGACCATCATCAATTACTCAAAAATTAACAGATGCTGGAGAGGATGTGGTGATAAGGGAACACTCCTACACTGTTGGTGGGAGTGTAAACTAATACATCCTCTGTGGAAATCAGTGTGGTGAGTCCTAAGAGTTCTAAAAATCAACCTTCCGTATAAACCTACAATCCCCCTACTGGGAATATAACTGGAAGAACTCAAATCACTCTATAAAAAAGATATCTGCACATGTATGTTTATGGCAGCATTGTTCACAATAGTAAGAACATGGAACCAACCGTGCTGCCCATCAAAGAAGACTGGATAAAAATCAATGTGGTACATATGCACAATGGAATACTACGCAACCACGAAGAAGATCAAAATAATGAACTTCACTGCAACCTGGATGGAATTAGAGTTTATAATACTGAGTGATCTTTCACAGGAACAAAGATCTGTTATCACATGTTCTCACTCATAAGTGGACCTTTCACAACAACCATACTACTACAAAAAAATGATTGACAGTAGAGGGAAACTGGGGTGGGGGAGGCGGGGAGGAGGGATTGAGAGTAGTCAAAATACGCCTGGGGAAGTTGGGGCACACCTTATCAACAAGGGTACCTGCACAATGAGTATTTGTATACCGAAACCTGAATTATACTCCACAATTAAAAAAAAAATTATACACCACCGACAACAAGCAGAGAACTAAATAAAAAGCACAATTATATTCATAATAGCCACACACACAATAAACCTCGGTATTGTCTTAACCAAGGAAGTAAAAGACCTTTGCAATGAAAACTGCAAAGCACTGCTCAGAGAAATCAAGGAAGACACAAACAAATGAAAAATATTCCATGATCATGAATTGGAAGAATCAACATTGTCCATCCTACCTAAGGCAATCTACAGATGCAACACAATACCCATTAAATCACCAACATCATTCTTCTCAGACCTGAAATTTACATGTGTTTTGACAAAAGATTAGACTAGAATGGTTACTATGTAGAGTGCAGGGCATGTAGGTTCTTGTGAATTATAGTAAGAAACTTAGCTTTTATATTCCAAAAAACTGGAAGTCACTGAAATGTTTAAGCAGAGGCAGAGGTATGCATGCTTGTGTATGTGAGTGTGCACATGTGTGTGGGGTATTTTGTATTATATGTGGTGGAGAAAAACCTGGAGACAGTTTATTTATTAATTAATTTCTATTAATTATTCAAAAACTTACTATGTGTCCCTGAACTAATATTCTTTTAATTGTCAAAGGAAACAGCGCTTGGTGTGATTATTATAGATTTAATATGCATAGAGGTTAGGAAATTTTGAATGTCAATCTTAACAACAAACTACTGATGACAATCTTACAAATATCCACAGATACTTAGCAAGAAAGTGATTGAATGAAAATAAACCTTACAAAAAGTGCCGTAAGTGGGGAGGGGTTTTGGAAGTCACTCTCACAAAGACTGATATTTGAAATTCAAAAAGTAAGAGAGAATACAGAGGAATAGCATGCTTTGTGCAGAGATGAGTGTGAGGTCTCAAGAAAGAAAACGAATAAAAGAGAAGGATATGGGAAGAATCGGGAGAGTGTGGCACCAACTAAGTCAGGGGACTCATTACATGGAATGAGAAATTATGTCTCTAACTTGGCAGAAAGGACTAACAATAAAGATGCTCCCTTGTGAAAGGGCATAAGAAGATATGAACGGAGATTTCTATTTTTCTGAGAGCAAAAATTCTATTAGTTTCTTTGTTTAACATAATAAGATAGATTTGTTTTTGATGGTTTCTCACATTAAACAGCTCCAAATTTTGTTTTTTGGACACCTATTTTGAAACTAATGGGTTTTGAAAACAATTATCCTCATGTTTTTTGTATGGTTTATGGGTAACTTTTTGGTGTGTACATGCTGTATTTAAAGTAGGTCTGAGTTGTTTGATGTTCAGGATGTATGTTCACCAGTGTCACTGATGCATGAAAAAAATAGATCATAATAACAATAGTCTTAACATATTTTGACTCAGGAATAAGAGGATATCCATTTACCATCTTTAATTCCCTTTTCTGTCAGCACAGCTGGAAGTCATCATCTCTTTTACTAGCCAGATGTCTGCATAGTCATCTCACATACTGATTTTTGGCTGACAAAAAACAGCGAAGGAGGAAGAACAATAGACATATCTCAAGGGCAATTCTGATTCATTTATCCTTGACTATACATGGAGAGATGTAAAAAAAAAAAGTCATGTATTATTTTAAATTCAGAATCTTTTCCATATGAAACATTATTCTTGTTCAATAATTCTTTTACATGAACTTGCTAGATAAAAATATTAGAACAATAATTTTTATAATCAAATGTCTTTCACTGAGTGGTAAATATGGCCCTCTAAATTATTAATTGTATGAAAATATTCACTTTTTAAGAAAGAGTTGATGAATGTATGATTTGGACTCTAAACAACATCTATTTCAAATCATATGTTTCTTTCCACATATATAAACTGAATTAAAAATGTAAATTAAGTTTTTTACAATTAAATATAAATACTTTTCAAAGTTTAGGTTATATTTCAAGCTATTTATTTCTAGTTGTGAACTTTTTTTGTAGTTTGGATAAGCAGCACATTTTTCTTTGACTGTAACTTAAATTCTTTTATTTTGTCTTATTTTATTTTTATTTTAAATTATGCATATTGATATAAAATTATGGATTTTTTTAAAAAAGAGATTTTGGCCAGGCGCAGTGACTCAAGCTTGTAATCACAGCACTTTGGGAGGCTGAGGTGAGAGATTGCCTGAGCCCATGGGTCGAGAACAGCCTGGGCAACTTGGCGAGACCTCACCTGTACAATAAATCAAAAAAACATTAGCTGGTCTTGGTAGCGCATGCCTGTAGTTCCGGTTACTTGAAAGGCTGAGACAGAAGGATCCCCTGAGTCTAGAAGGTAAACGTTGGGGTAGCCATGAGCATGCCACTGCACTCCAGCCTGCGTGATGGAGTAAGACTCCAGCTCAAAAAAAAAAAAAAAAAAAGAGAGAGAGAGATTTAGACAACTTCTTTGGTCCTGCAACTGGGTTGATTTATAAACCTTTAATGTAAGCAAAAGTTTTATATAAAAATAAATAATTTATTTTTGGTATCTTTTTTGTATTTTCATTTAAAGCTTAAAAACAATAGAAGATGATGAGAGGAAGTTAAACTCATTAAATAATCTTATAAATTATATTTCACGAATGATAATATCCTTCTAGTTACATAGCAAAAGTTTTTATCATTCCCTTTTTATCTGTGTGTAAATCACTTTTGGGAGGCTAATGTTACTTCCAATCAGAAGCTTCCTTAGGCACCTGGATAGGAATTCATCCTTCTCTTCTCTCTACTGTGATGATGTTTCAGATATTGAAAGTTTCAACAGCCTGGGTCTCAGAGGGAGAAAGTTAGTTTATCCGACATCACCATCTCTCGACCTTACTTGGGCATGCAGTGTAAGCAAAAATTAAACCATCGTGATTTTAAGTCAATAATTTTTATAATGATTTTATGGTGATTTTTGGACTATTTATAAATGCAGCATAAAGTCAGAAATCTTTTTGGAAAAATGCATACATGTTATTATTTTAGCAATAGGGTACTGAAGAAAACAATTTACTAAATAATTTTTCTTATACTATTTAATTTAATTAATATTCTTGTATCCAATAAATCATTCATTTATTCAGAAATATGTATTGAGCAACTTTTATATGGCAGGTAATTTTGGTAGTTCCCTGGAATACATCATTGTTTAGTAGGAAAGTCAAAAATTTCCAACTTCACAAAGCATATAACTAGGAGAAGACAGAAAATAATAATACATAATCTTAAAAATATGCAGCATGTCAGAAGAATCAAAGCAAAAGTAGAAAAGTGTGGTAGCAAGTACGATGGAAAATCAGGAAAAACTTGTCAAAGGTTAAGTCAAAGAATTAATTTCAGGAATTAGGAAGACCTATAATATAAAAACTTAGAGGCAATTGTAAGGATTTTGGCTTTAATTATGAGGAAGTTGAAGTGTCATGGTAGTTTTATACTGATCTAACTTCTGTTTTTATAAAGCCTAATCTATGCAGCATTAAAAACAGACTTGACTGGGGAAGAATAGGTGGAAGCAGGTTGAATGGTCAGAAAGCTATTACAGCACATTGGGCAAACATCAAAATAGCTAAGTCCAGACTGTTAGCAGTAGAATTGGTTAAACATACTGGGATTCTATATACGTTTTGAAGAAAGAATCAAACCAGTATTTATTAGCAGAGTGATTGTATGACATGAAAGAAAGCAGTAGGTTGAAAATAACTACAAAGATTTTGCTAGCAACAGGAGGGTTCAGTTGTAATCATCTTGTAGGAAGACAAGTTGATAATCTCTACATCTACACAGTTTTTCATTCAATGGTCCAAACTATAATCATCACTGTTTAAAATGCATGTGTACATAATCCCAGTACAATTATTCTTCTTTTTCTATCCTCATCTCTTTTAAAGACACTATTCAGAGCTATAGATGTCATCTTTAACAGCTAACGTTACTGATTGCTTACATTAAAGGAGTCACTACAACCTGACATATGTATTCTAAAATTATTTACAGAATTTTATAATTATAATTTATCACTCTGAATTAGAATAACTGTCTTTTGAATATATTCAGTCTAAGTTTTTCATGCTGCATGAGGCTTATGTTAAAAAATCAATACAATGTACCCTAATTATCCTTTATAGAATTAAAGATCTAAATATAAAAGACACAACAATTTATAATTTAAAATAGAATAAATGGTAAAATCTTGGTGACTTAGGGCAAGGTTACATTTACAAATATAGACATTTTAAATATTAAGGAAAATATTTTTAATTAAATTTAAATTTAAAATATATGTCCCTCAAAAGAAAGTTAAGTCAAATGCTCTGTCCCTAAGTTATATTTCCATAATGAGGACGCAACACACCAAAACCTCTGGGATACTGCCAAAGCAGTGCTGAGAGAAAAATTTATTACAAGCCCACATCATAAATGCAGAAAAATCTGAAGTTAAGAATCTAAAATCTCACCTAAGGAAACTAGAAAGATAAGAACAAACTAAAACCAAAGCAAATAAAAGAAAATAAATAATCAGGGCAACACCCTTGGGTCCCCTCCCTCTCTTAGAGTTTTTCTGTCCTTTCAATAAATCCTGCTTTCGAAAGAAAGAAAGAAAGAAGAAAATAATAATCAAAATAAGAGCTGAAATAAATGCATTTGAAATTAAAAAAAAAAAAAAGATCTACTAGTTAAAATGCTGGTTCTTTGAGTTAATAAACAAGATCAAAGACCCCTGACATGATTTTAAAAACTTCAGAGAGAAGAGAGAAAAATACAAGTAAATACACTCAGAAATTTTTTTTTGAAAAGGTGAAATCCCAGTTGACTCAGAAGAAATACAAAGGTTCATCAGAGATTCCTATAAACATCTTCAGGTGTACAAACGTAAAAATCTAGAGAAAATGAATAAAGTTATGGAATCAAACAAACTTCCAAGAATGGAACAGGAAAAAATTAAAACCTCAACCAGCCTAACAGCAAGCTTAAACATTGAAACATTGAATCACTAGTTAAAAAAAAAAAAAACGTATCCACCAAAAAGAGTCCAGGCTCCACAGCTGAATTGTACCTGATGTACAAGGAAGTGCTGGTACCAAAACTAAAATTATTTTAAACAACTGAAGAGAAGAGACTCCTCTTGAACTTATTCTACAAAGGCAACAGCAATCATCCTGATATCAAAAAATGACAGACACAACCAAAAAGGAAAACCATGGGCCAAGTTTATTAATGAACATAGATGCAAAATTTCTCAATAATATCCTAACAAAGCATATCCAGCAATATATCAAAACGATTGTCCAACATTATTAGATGGGATTTATTTCTTTTTGTGTGTGCATGTGTGTGTGTGGCTTTTTTCAAATTTTTTATTATAAAGATGTGGAGTACAATTCAGGGTTAGGGATACAAATGTTCATCATGCAGGTACTCTTGTTGATGAAGTGTGCTGCCCCTCCCCGGCAGTTTCTCACTACTGCCAATCCGCCCCCTCTGCTTCCCTTGCAGTTTCCCACTACTGCAGTCTGAGATGCAAGTATGGTTTAGCAAATACAAATCAATTAATGAAACTCACCACATAAAAATATGTAAAAACCAGAACTACATGATTATCTCAATAGACACAGAAAAAAACATTCAATAAAAGTCAATATCCCTTTCTGATAAAAACTCTTAATGCCTAGACATTGAGGGAACATTTCTCAAAATAGTCAGAGTCATCTATGACAAACCCACAGTCAATATCATACTCAATGAGTAAAAGCTGGAAGCATTCCCTTAAGAACTGACACAAAACAATGCCCACTCACTACTCCTCTTCAACATAGTACCAGAAGTTTTAGACAGAACAATTAGTCAAGAGAAAGCAATAAAACACATCCAAATAGATAAAGAGGAATTTAAATGATCTTTCTTCACAGATATCTAACAAAAGAAGTGAATGACCACTATAATGAGAACTACAAAGCACTACTGAAATAAATCAAAACAGCACAAACAAATGAAAAAAACATTTTATGCTCATGGATTGAAATAATCAATATCATCAAGATGTCTATACTATTTAAAGCAATCAACAGATTCAACGCATTCCTTTTCAAAATACCAGTATCATTTTTCACAGATCTAGAAAAAAATCCGTAAATTCATATGGAAGCCAAAAAAAAAAAAAAAAAGCCTGAATAGCCAAAGCAATCTTAAACAAAAAGGACATAGCTGATGGCATCACATTACTAGATTTCAAACTTTACTATATGACAACAGAAACCAAAACAGCATGATACTGGTACAAAAATACATACATAGACTAATGGAACATAACTGAGAATCCAGAAATAAAATCTTTGGCATACAATCATCTCAACTTAAACAACGCTGACAAAAACAAATTCAGGAGAAAGGTCACCATATTTAGCAAATGGTGTTGGAGAAATTGGCTAAACATATACAGAAGAATGAAATCAGACAGCTTTCTCTTATCATATACAAAAATTAACTCAAAATGTATTAACAACTTAAACATTAAGACCTCAAATCAAATATTTTTGAAGAAAGCATAGAAAACACATTTCTGGACATCGGTCTAGGCAATAAATTCATGATAAAGACCCCCAAAACAAAAGCATCAAAAGACAAAATTGACAAGTGGGACCTTATCAAACGCAAGACCTTCTGCAAAGCAAAAGAAACCATCAACTCAGTTGACAGACAACCTACAGAATGGGAGAAAATATTGGCAAACCATGCATCCAACAAACAAACAAATGAAAAAAAAAACATAATATTTTTCACTTTGTAGAATAATATTCAGAATCTACAAAGAACTCAAATGAATCAACAGAAGAAAGCTGATAATTCCATTAATAGTGGGCAATGGACATGAACAGACACTTCTCAATGGAAGACATACAAGATGCCAACAAACATAAAAATGTTTAAACAATCATCAGAGGAATGCAAATTAAAACCACAATGAGGTGCCATCACACACTTGTCAGGATGGCTTTTATTAAAAAGTCAAAATGAGAGAGGAGAAAGGAAGGAAACTGGTTAGGCAGATAGGATGTCCTGGTAAAACTTCCGGATAGAGTCCATGTACCCGAGTGAGATCATCTATTTCCTGGTTCACAGACTTCCTTTTCACGTGCATCTTGTTGATTGGCCCTTTTTCTATCCTTTCCCAACTGGCCCTTTTACATTATAGTGCCATTCTCTGATTGGTCCCCAACCAATCAGCACACAATTCCACTTTTGAGCCCTATATACACCCCTGACTTTAGCCACATTGCTGGCAACCGACTTTCAGGTCCCCTCCTGCTACTGAGAGCTGTCTTGCTTTCCTTTTCCTGAATAAACTTCCACTTGCTAGCCCTTTAATGTCCATGCTTCTTAATCTCTTGGTCATGATACAAGAACCCGAGACTCACTATGCTGAAAGAGCTGTAACTCCCCGAGCCAAGAGAGTTGTAACCTTCCTTGAGAACTCGAAATTCTTGAATCAAAAGCTGCAATTAAAGAAGCTGAGAGCCGCAGCACTCCCTAGGGCTCAGCTCATCAACTCGCTAAGCTGAGAGAACTGCAACGCTTCTTGGAGGCTCCCTGGCAGACCTGCCAAGCTGAGCGAGCTGTTATACTCCTTGGGGATCTGCACCTGTTGGCATCCCCGAGTTCTCATGACACCGTGATCCCCACTCCGGATGCCATAGTGTCCTGGGTCACTGTGTGAATCTCAGCATGGCAGTGCAGCTCTGGTAATGGCAACTTGGGAACTCTGATCCAGCTGAACTAGAAAAATCTGCACCAAAAGCACAACAGATGCTGGTAAGGATTCAGAGAAAACAGAATACAACCACACCGTTGGAGGGAATGCAAGCTAGCTAAACCCCATGTGGAAAGTAACTTGGAAATTTTGCAAAGAACTAAAAATGAACTTACACTTACCAATCCTACTACCAGGTGTATTCCTAAAAGAGCACAAATTGGTCTACCAAAAAGATATCTGCATATGCATGTTTATTGCAGTACTCGCCACAATAGCAAAACATGGAACCAACCTAGGTCCATGAATGATGGAATGAATAAGGAAAATGTGGTACATATACACCATAGAATACTATGTAGCCATAAAAAAGAACAAAAGTATGTCCTTTGCAGCAACGTGAATGTAACTAGAGGTCATCATCCTGAGTGAATTATCACAGAGACAGAAAACTAAATACCATATATTTTTTTTCCAATGAATGGGAACTAAATACTGTATGCTCATAGGCACAAGAATGGGAACAACAGACACTGGGGCACTCTTAAAGAAGGGGAAGAAAGGAAGGGAGCTAAGAGCTAAAAACTACCCACTGGGTACCATGTTCACCACCAGGGGGATGGGCTCAATAATAGTCCAAGCCTCACCATCACACAACACTTCTATGTAATAAATCTGCACATTTACCCCCAAATCAAAATATAAAATAAATACAAAATAAAAAGATAAAAAAGAAAGTGCAAGCATATAAAGAAAAGTTATAAAATTATAAAATGGGACACAGAATCTACACACAAATATCTGCAAAATTTTATTTTCCATAGCACAGAAAATACATTTAGGGATTGATCAGCAAAATAAATGTGTTTTAATAAAAAGGGGGTAACCTAGATGAAGATAAGGTTTATAGAAATGACTCAAGTAATCAAAATACATAAGAAAATATATCACACATCATTTTACAACAGGAAAATACACAGTTAATGAAAAGTAAGATAATTTTACACATGCATTTCCTTGTCAAAGTCTGATGATACCAAAGGTTGGTAAGGGTATGAAGTACTTTGAGCTCTTATACACTGCTGATGGGAAGATAACCTGGAAATCATTTTAGTCTTCCCTACTTAATCTAAAATGTACAGTAATGCTGCTATTGGTTTATAACCTAAAGCAGTGTTATCTTGTAACAGCATGAATAGCATGTTGGGCCAGATGGTCCTTTCTTGTGGAGGAGCCCTGCTATGCAATGTAGGATGTTTAGCAATATTTCTGGTGTCTTGTGCCACCTAAATGCCAAAAGCAATCCCTACCCTGAATTGTAATAACCCTAAAATATTTTCAGATATTGTCAAATGTCACCTGGAAGGAGAAACACCATCATCTCTAATTGAGAACCACTGCTCTAAGATCCTTTTACATATGTGCATTTGGATACATGCAGAATATGAATATAGAAATATAGCAGCCTTGTTTGTAACAGCAAAAGTTGGGAAGTATCTAAATGACGATCAAAAGTGTACAAAAAAATAAATTATGATAAATGAATGTAATGAAAGAAAATAAAGTCTTAAAAGTGAATTCTAACAAACACGAATGATTTTCAAAATATATAGTTGAGTAACAGTGCAATCAACAGGAAAAAATAAAATAAAACTGACTTTGGATATTGTATAATGTTCAAAAACAAAACATTTTAAGAACTATGTATAATCTGTGTAGTAACATATTTAAGAAAATAATGATTTCAAATGACAAGAAATTCAGGGAAAGTTAATTTTTAGGAAATGGAAGGTAATTTAAACAAGAAAGCTGAAAAGAAAGTCTACCATGTGGGGTTCCCAAGATCTGACACCATTCTATTTATTGGATAGAGAGGGGTTAAGTCATTCTTTTTTTTTGAATTTTCTATATCTTGTTGGCATTATGTTATATAATAAAATTTACTGCATATCAGATTTTAAAACCAACAAGAGTGATTAAAAATCCCAATCTACCCTAAGCTAAACTTTTAAAGGAAAATCTTAAAAGTATAATAAATAAAAAGCATAGAAAGAAGAAAATAAAATGTATCTATATACAGTTTTTAAGTACCAAAAATAAACTTGCATTAAAAAAATAAACAAAAATGATGAATAATTATGTTAAATATTCACCAGTTAAAACTGATTAAGCAATATGAAATATCAGAGAAAATTGAATTTCAGACAAAAAACGCATTAATAGAAAAGTAACAGCACAGCACAATTATAAAAGACAAATATATTTCAAAAAAGATATAAAAGTCTGAACATTATGTGCCTCAAATATGCACGACTGTGTGTAAATTAGATGTAATTACAAGTTCCCATGGCATATTTTTGCACATAATTTATAAACACATCTAACCAAAAAACAGATTGATATAACTGAGAAAAAACTATAAACGACACAAAACACACATGAAGCCATTAAGCAAATCATATCTAGTCCTACATTCAAAACCATACAGCTTAAAATATGAAAATATGCATATTCTTCACCTCTTCATTCTTCAGTCAGATGTTTAATATTCTTTAATATAAACTTACTTAAACATTATATTTTCAACAAACATTGAACACTACAGTATAAATAGTAGACTTTATCCTTTATTTTGAAAGTGATATGCCTCCTGCTCTTTACTTCTGTATATTTTCTTATTCTTTCCACTGGCATCCAGAGCACAGGTTTATTAAATCCTACTCTGTATCAGATTGTACTGGCTGATACGAATGCTGAGATGAATAAAAATTTACTCATGCCCCAAAGTATCTCATAGCATACCACACATTCTCATAAAAGGTTATTATAACATATGATGAGATCTCTAAGAAAACTATGTAAACCGTGTGATAGAGAGCAAATAGGAACACATTGCTAATTGTCAATATAGTAATGAACCAGCAGTTTCATCTCTTTCAATTAGAAAGCTCAAGACTGGCTAAAGTAAAGATGTTAAAGATTCCAGTAGCCTATTTTTCTCCACTCTAAGAAACAGGTAGATGATAATTATATTAAATTCATTGAACTAACTTATTATAGTGTTACGTTTCTGCTTACATCATTATTACAAGGTGTTAACATTCAGTCTCTGTTTTTAACTCTATTTCATTTCACATAATCAAATCCACAGCTCACAGGAATTTTGTTTTCACAATTCTACTGATGATCATTAAGAAGACTTGTACAGAAAAGAGCAGAGAGCCTTTCATGGTCATTAATTAACTGTTTGAGGAAGAGAATGTCTGCTATTCATCAGTTCTGCATTACAAAAACTGACCCTGAAACTTACTAGTTGAAGAAGTTTTTAAAATGTGTTTGTTTCAGGTTCAGTTGCACACATAGTATCCCTACGTGACTTGGTAGCTTTGTTTAATTATCTGCCATATTTTAGAATTATTAAAAGAGATACTAATGTGTTTGTGTTTTTAGAAAAGGATGGAATGCACATTTAAGGGAGACTAGTATGAAGTAGAAATGAAGTCAAATGTTTCTGAATATTGTCTAAATGCATCATTGAAAGAATGTGTAGCATGTGGAACAATACACAGCTACTCTCTTGGCATATCACTACTCTGTTGGGATTCTTCCTTCACACCTCAGCTAATAGTAGTGGTGAAGGAGTGGAGATAGAGAATGATTGTATACTGGTCCCTAAAGAATTCCACAGTGGGATATGTTGATTTCTCTCCACATGTAAAAAAATACAGTTCTAGAATCAGCTTAAAATCTAACACTGACCCTACATTTCACCAATTATGAATTATCAAAAGAAAAATTAAATTATTATTCTCCTTTTTTGTCCCAGCAACAACAAAGTGTAGGTAGACTGCACTCCTTCCAAGGGCTCTAGGACAGAATCCTTCCTTGACTCCTCCAGGTTCTGGTAGCTCCAGGCAGTCCTTAAATTGTGTCATCTTGACTCCAATTTCTTCCTTCATTTTCATAAGGTCTTCTCTGTGTCTTTTCTTTTTAAACAGACACTTGTCATTGACCTTAGGATCAGTTCAAATTCAGAATGAATTTATCTCAAGTTTCTGAGTTACACTGCAAAGACCCTTCATCCAAATGGGGCCACATTCACCAGTTCTATATAGACATCTCTTTTGGAAGGTCATTCTTCAACCCATTATATATTTAAATGTGCATATAAAATAATCTTAGGCAAACCAAAAGCCTTATGCTTCATATATTTTTTTTAACTTTGTAATGTCTATTATATATTGTGACTTTTACTCTAAGCCTTGCTCCATTTTAGAGCAAAACAGCTGTGGAACCATTAGATATTTCCAATTTTACACACCCCTTGGTTTCTGCTTCAAAATTATTTGACTTGATTTTTAGTCAGCTTATTGATACTTCCAATAAAGTTTCCAAAAGATACTCTACTCTGGCAACTATAAGCTCAGCAATTCATCATGAGGATCTGCTTTCTGGAACATTCATCAGAACCTCTCTGGGTGTTTGAATGTCAAGCAATGTGATGCAAGTAACTATCATACAGGTTACTGGAGGGATGTAAAGTCAAACAAAGAGTGTTGAACCAACTCAGAAATTAGCAAGAACAAGATGGCGCTCATCTAACTTTGGTTTTGGAGGAAGTAATATTAATAGAGACTATAAGCTGATTTTGTGGAATAAAAAGCTACAATATATTTTATACATTGTGGAATATAAAATCCATAATATATTTTATACCTTGTTGAATATGGAATCTAATGGGGTCATGAAAGGAGAAATTGTCTTATAGAAAGAACCATAGAAGAAAAGTAACCTCTTATGAAATAGGCAAGATATATGAGTGAAAATAAAAGATAAAACACATGGCTTTCCCACTTCTCCGTTCTCCAGTTTATCAGCAGCAAATTCCTGTTGGCCAAGTCTGTCTGGGAGGCTAAGCAAGGGATACTGGGGAAGGGGTTAAAAGGAAAGAGGTGGGCAGTCATCGACACACATCTAAACACTTAATAATATACCAAACATCACAGAATAAGTCACAGGAATGAAAATACTGAATTCATTTATCTACATACAGTTGCATTACTTTAAAATAATTTGCTAATCTACTGTATACAATGTTAAGAAGTTTGTTTAGTTATAACCTTTTTAGAAATATAGAAAAAGTAATCATTTTGAGAAGCTAAAGATAAACATGAATTGATCTAAAAATGTATTTTAATAATCTAATTGACATATTTAGAAAAATAATTGAGGTTTAAAATTTTTTATAGAACTTTTAAGATTATATTGTGCTACAATGTCTATAAACTTATCTTTAAATGAATGTGTAATGGCTAAAATAACCAAGTTGCAACTGCAATGTGAAGTTTATTTTTTTTTAATACTAAAAGTTTAAATGACTAGCCAGATGATTAAAAGTCATGTGTTTATACACATGACTAAGTTTCCAGTTCGAACTGTCTCACATGAAATACTGCACCATGGGTCAGACCATGGGGTCTCCCAAAGAGAGAAATATAGCCTACATAAAAAACATTGTGAAAAAAAAGCACATTTTTCCTTAGTATAAACAGCTGGATATTATTTAACAGAAGTCATTAAAGTTACCAAAACATTTAAAAAATTTAATAAAGCCTGAGTTCAAAACTTTGAAGTTGCAGTCACTCAGGTGTGAGGAGTGCAAAACAAATACAAGCAAATCTGCTGAGTGAAGAGAAGCAGAATATAACTACAGTAACAAATATGATTTCTTTTAAAATAGTTTGATTATCTTTTTGAATTCCCAAATAGAAAAAGCCAATTAACACCTTATATTATAGCTCTGTAAGTTTGTATACATACATTACATTTAATTTATCCATCATATTATTTTTATATACTCAGCAAGGGTATAAAAGTCCAATTGCTAATATGTGATACTTTGTTTCCTAATAATGTTCTATCAAGAGATTATTTCTTGTGTTAATGAATAATTTTATTACCTCAGATTTCCTATTATAAATGAAGACCAGAATCAAGTATTTAGAAACCACAGAGCCAGCAAACAATACGGTTTCTTAAATATTACAATTATAAGTGTATACTGCTTTATAAACTTGCTGCAATATTGTAAAGTAATAAAATATACAGTTTGATGAGTTTTTGAGAAATTCATACAGCGGTGAAACACAACAAAATGCAAACTATGTGGACGTTTTTATTACACCTAAAGGTTCTTTTCTGCCCCTTTCAATCAACCCTTTTCTCTCACCTCCAGGATCACTTAACTTGCATGTTTCTTACGATACCATATAAACAGGATCATTCACTACATAGTATTTTGTGTCTGGCTTCATTACCATAGCATAATTCCTTAGAGACTCATCTGTGTTGTTTTGATTATTAATATTTTGTCTATTTTGAATAGCATTCCCTTTTGTAGACCTTCAATTTTGTTTTCTAATAGATGGACAATATTTAACAAATCTAGTATGATCATATGCATAGAAGTCTTTTTGGTCATATATTTTGGTTTCTCTTGTGAAAATACCGAGGACTGAAATTGCTGAATTGTATGGTAATTATATTTTAAATTTTACAAAACAAAAACTGAAAAAATAATTTTCAAAGAAACTGAGTAACTTTGCATTTCTATTAGAATGTACAAGATTCCTTTCAGTCATAAATAAAAAGTAAAATTGTGTCTTTTGCAGCAACATGAATGGAACTGGAGACCGTTATCCTATGTGAAACAACTCAAAAACAGACAAATACCACATATTCTCTTACATGCAAGAGCTAAATATTGTGTACACATGAACTTAGAGTGTGGAATGGTAGACACTGGTGACTTGGAAGGGTGGGGAATGGAAGATAGATGATGAGAAATTATGGATACAATGTACATTATTTGGGTGATGATTACACTAAAAGCTCCTACTTTACAACTAACCAATATATCCATATAACAAAATTGCACTTGTATCTTCTACTACTTAAATTTATACAAGTCAAAATAATAAAACATATAAGATCTTCAGTTCAATAACTACAGTAGCAGTTGCTTTTATCTGTCTATTTAATTTCAACAATTCTAATGGGTCAGTGGTGGTATTTCACTAGTGTTTTAGTTTACATTTGTAAAATGACTTATGATGTTGATGATGTTTTGATGTAATTAATATTCTGTCTATATCTCTTTTGTAAAAATGAAAGTTGAAATGTTATATCTTATTATTATTATTTTTGAGTTGAAGTCTCACTCTGTCTCCTAGGCCGGAGTGCAGTGGCACACTCACGGCAGCCTTCCCCCAGTGTTGACCTGCTGGGTTCTGGCAATCCTTCCACCTCAGCCCTCCAAGTAACTGGAAATACAAGCACACACTACCACATCCAGCTAATTTTTTATTTATTGTAGAGACGAGGTCTTGTCAATTTGCCCTGGCTGGTCTCGAACCCACGGGCTCAGGCAATTCCCTCGCCTTGGCCTCCCAAAGTGCTGGGATTGCGGGCTGAGCCACCGAGCCTGGCCTATATCTTAATTTTTAATTAAGATGTCTATGTATTATTGTGTTGTAAAATTACAACACAGATCTTCACTTCAGAAGATCTCTTGTCAGAATTTGATGTACAAATATTTTTGCCAGACTGGTATGTATCTGTGTATTTACTTAATAGTACTTTTTAGAAATACTAATGACTTTGGTGTTTATGATGTACAATCCATTGTATTTTTTTAGTCAGCACATTTTATCTCTTTTAAAAAGAGTCTAGAAAATCTCACCTCTCAAAGATTCTTTCCTACATTTTACTTAAAATTTTAAAGTTTTAGCTTTTATATTAGATCTCTGATCAATCTTAAGGTAATTTATATATATATATTGGAGGGTTTGAGTTAAACTTGATTGCATATGAATGTTCGATTTTTCAGTATAATTTATCGCAAAGACTATTCCTACCTATTGACTAACCTTTGCACGTTTTTAAAAATACAATGTGTTCTGTAAGAATGGGCAGTGTCTAATCTTTTCCACTGATATTTATTTCTATGTTATGATGTATAACACTCTAAATAAAATGTTGCATAAAGTGCACATTACATTATTAAAATATTATTTAAAGTTTTCTTAGCCAAGTAACAAAAGTTTGACATTTTAATGCCAAAAAATTATTTGGTCTTAAGTGTAGCTTTGACTGTAATCATACTGAAAATTTACAATTTAACGTATCTCACTTTCTAATGGTTCATTTAATAATATCAGTAAATTATTTTTATATTTTGGGATATCATTTGGGAAAATGTTTTAGTAATGTATTTTCTAGAAGAAATTTTTTATGTAGTACACATATTTTGGGCAAATAGAATAATTATTCATCTTCAGAAAATATGGCAATGTTTAGTAAACATATTTCTTAGGTTGTATGTTGGTTTGCTTTTTAATTTCTCAACTTCAAATTATAAAGAACTATTTTTAAAATTTTTTACTAATGTTGCTTTTTTGGTATATTTTTATCTTTTTAAAAAGTTAATTTTAATACATTTATATAATGCATTTTAAAGTTTTATTTAGTGAGAGCAATACCTTTAGTTCTCACTAAATAAACTTGAAACTGCATTATATAAATGTATTAAAATTATTTTTTTAAAAAGGAGAACAAAAGGTGTTGCCAACATTTTATTTTACATGTTTTTTTATTTTTTCTAATTTTTATATGTTTCATTATATCTGGATCAAAGACAACTCATTAAAATTGTCAAAGTACATGATGTCAGAGTTGTTCTTTCTTGATGCATTTTTTAAGTGAAAAGTGATGTTATAATATTTGATCAGTGTTGAGTCATAATCTACATATGTTAAAATGCTTTCATTCTAAGTGTACAATGCAATGATTTTAGTAAATATATAGAGATGTGTAATCATCACCACAATACAGATTTTAAGCATTTTTATCACCCCAACACTTTCCATTATACTTGTTTGCAGTCTATCTCCACTATCACCCCCAGTCTTAGAGCAGCTATTGATCAATTTCTGTATATGAAAATTTGTATTTTTAGATAATTCATAAGATTTAGTCATATAATATATAATTTTCACAACTGTTTTTTTCACTTAGCATTTTATTCTTTTAATTTCTAAATATTATTCCATTGCATAAAAAATTAATCCAGATTTTCAGTATACAAAATTCTCTAATATTTTAAAGTTTCATGCTTAAGTAAAATTGATTACAAATAAATTATAATTTTTAATATTATTATACCAAAAATTTCAAAACAATTCTATTTATTATGTAATCTAATATTTATTATTCTGAAATTTGATTTCGTAAACATTTTAATTCTAAAATGATATACTCTTTTGTTAAAAGAATTTATTTACCTTATATAATCACCATCATAATTTTTATTAACTATCACTTATTTCCTTATCATTTAGCAATATCAAATATTTTAATGATTTGCTTGCACATAAAATTAGCAGCTATTTGTTTGTCATTATATACATGATTACTGTTTGAAATAAAGGAACTAACCACCTACCACACCCAAGGGAAAATTATGCCGTATACACATCTAAAAAAAATTGAGGCCCTTTAATAAATAAAGACTTACAAATTCAAATACTTCAATGTATTTTTCTATAGAAAAATAAAATAAAATATCATAAATAACAGCATTGGTGCAAAGAAAGCATAATGGACATTTATTTGCTAATTGTTGCCACAAGTATAAATTGTTTCAACTTTTTTCAGGGACACTTGTCAATATATATGAAAATTATATATTCACAGCTCTTTAGCCAGAAATTAAAGTGTTAGTTCTTTAGGGCAAGAAAATGAGTCTAAATGTGCTAAAATATGTTTCTGAGAAAATGTTTATTAAAATGTTACTTAGTGAGTGCAACTTAATATTAAACAATAGTTACACTAGGCCTGTAAATTATATAATTCTTCGATAAGAATGACTTGAAGAGTTTCTAAAAAGAAACTATGTATTTAAAGAAATCAGTTAAAAGCAATATATTTAAAACCCAACATTATTTCTAATTTTTCCATTTTGTGGCCATTTAGCTCCTACATATGAAGAAGTTCAACATCTATGGAAACAAGTATGAAGATTTTTTTCAAGGAACTAGAAATTGAATTACCATTTGACCCATCAATCCCACTAGCAGTGATCTTCCCAAAGAAAAAGAAATCAATATATAAAAAGACACCTGTACTTGTATGTATACACATTTTGACATAAGTAATCTGGGTTGCTAGTGGATAAACAGGAGAAAAAACAACAGCAGCATAACACAAATGACTAACAGACTGAGATTTTTGTGGTCACTGATTTTATGATTACTTACTTGTGTGTATATTAGTAAATTATTTTATCACTGAAAAGTTTTGTTTTCTTCATTTCTACATTAAAAATTTTGTCTTTCTTATATCTAAATTTTCCTACAGGAATAATATTTTAATATTGAAGAAATTCTTGACTAATCATTTATATGAATTTCCACATATTAATCAACAAATATAGTTAACAGAAATCACCAAAGAACTTAAATATATTTTTGATGTGAACAGCAGAATAAACTATAATTAAGGTGAGTAAATAAATCAAAATTGAAATTTGGTTTTAATTTTCTCTAGTGAAAATGAGTTATTTTAACAAGTAATATTGTTCTGAGAACCTTCCACATTTTTTCTCTTCTTTCTTATTTCTCTTTTCCCTTCCTTCCTTCCTTCCTTTCTTTTCTTCTTTTTTTTCTTCTTCCCTTCTTCTCCCTCCCCCTTTGCTCTTCATCAGAGAGGAAAAATGCAAGAAGATGAATACATTCATGTCGCAATTGAAAAGATGATAAAATATAAGCGCTATTATAATTTGAACATTCTATCACTGTTGTAATAAAGCTGGAGTCTACTGTTTAAAGTATATTACTTTTAGTTGTAATATTATTTTGAAGTAATGTAACTGATATAGCTACAAACACTTCAAGACTAGTCTTTGGGAAATGTTAGTACAGTTTTTGTTATTCCAACTGTTAGTTATTTTATATTGCTCCCTTCCAAGAGTTTATGATGAGTCCTTTCTTATGAACGTGAGTATCTTTTCTTTCTCTTTATTTTTTAATTGAGATATGGTGTACAAGTTAGGACTAGGTAAAAAAGTAGTCTACGTGCAGGTGAAGCTTGGGCTTCCAACTGGTCCTCACTTCCCCAGGTTTAGGATCAGGTATGCTTTATGATGCCACATGTCCCCCTTTCCCATAGCAGTCTCTGGTGATGCTGATCCCTCCCTTGTAACATTGTGATAAACGTTCAGGATCCACCTATGAGTCAAAACTTGTGGTATTCAGTTCTTTGTTTCTGTGATAGATTACTAAGTTTGATGGACCACATACAGAAGAATGAAACAGGACTGTTGCCATATACAAAAATCAACTGTAAATGGATGAAAGACCTGATG
The DNA here is from genome assembly GCA_963574415.1 of Tarsius wallacei. Lineage (NCBI taxonomy): Eukaryota > Metazoa > Chordata > Mammalia > Primates > Tarsiidae > Tarsius > Tarsius wallacei. Next base: position 65,995 of record CAUYQG010131869.1, read on the forward strand.
TAAAACCCCAAACGATAAGAATCATAGAGGAAAACATAAGAGACACACTTATGCAGTTAGGAGTAGGAAACCAATTCATGACTAAATCCCCAAAAGTGAGTGACATAAAAAATATGACAGACAAGTGAGACATCATCAAACTGAAAAGCTTCTGCACAGCAAAAGAAACCATCGTGAGAGCAGGGAGACACCCTACAGAATGGGGAAAAATATTTGCTAATTATATATTTGACAAAGGCCTAACGTCCAGGATCTAAAAGGAACTCAAATGAGTCCAAAAACAAAACAAAACAAAAACCCCCAAAACACTAAACAATCCTATTTAAAATGTGGGCAAAAATCATGAATAGACACGTCTCAAAAAAACATATGTCAGCAGCCAACAGACACACGGAAAAATTCTCAGCCCTAATAATTATCAGAGAAATGTAAATTAAAACCACTTTGAGATACCACATAACTCCAGTAAGGATGGCCTTCATAAATAAATAAATAAATAAATAAATAAATAAACAAACAAACAAATAAATAAATAAATAAAACAGGTGCCGGCAGGGGTGTGGACAAAAGGAAATGCTTTTACATTTTTGGTGGGGGTGCAAATTAGTCCAACCTCTATGGAAAATAGTGAGACAATTTTTAAAAGAACTGAAAATTGACTTTCCATATGACCCAGCAATCCCTCCTTTCTGGGATTAAAACAGAGAAACTTAAATCATTCTACAAAAAAGATACCTGCACACGCATGTGTATTGCCATACTATTCACAATAGCAAACACATGAAACCAACTATACCATCCATTGAAATTAGATTGGATAAAGTGGACTGAAAATGTGGTACCTATACATAATAGAATATTATGCAGCTATAAAGAAGGACAAATTATGAACTCCACAGCAAATTGGAAAGCCAGTATCTTTGGGTAAGATAAAGTGACTTAATGCACTTACATTTTAAATTTAACTTCAGTGCTCAACCCAAGGGCTTTATCACTTTTATAAGAATTTTAAGCATTCCAAAGCCAATGGGAAAGGGAATAAAAAGTAACATTTGTGGGATCCTTCTGATCCCTGAAGTAACTCCAACTAACAAGTTGATAGCTTTTGTCTTATAAGAGGGCTAGGCATGTCATTGCCAGTTCGCTATATCTTATTAGAAATATTATTCTTGACTTTTTAAAGGGCTTTGAGCTTTGCTCCTTTATTTCAGGTTAGCCAACTCTACAATTATACTACAAGTCTAGGGTTCCAATAGCAAAAAAAAAAAAAAAAAAGAAAAGAAAAGACTGTAATTAGACCACATGCATTTGAATAACCATTTATGACATTACAGTTTTATTTACACTATAAAATTAGTAATAATTCTTTTCTAAACTATCCCAAATTAGCTTCCATATTGACATATAATATAAATATTTTAAATTATCTTAATAACTAAAATAAACCATAATGTTAAAATTTTAATTTGCTACAAAATTTGCAAGCTTAAAAATCTTCTCTAAAGTATATGATGTAATTTTCAAAGCAAAATATACCTTTCTTGTATATGGGTCTCATATTTTCACTTATAAGTTTAGTTTTGTTAAAATAAAATATTAGCAATTTTAACCTAAAATGCATACCTTTAAAATATCTTTTTTTCTCAGATCCTACACAGGTATTTAAATAAAAAAATAAGTCTTAATTATACACATAAAAATAATATATCAATTAATGAATACAAATATTCACATTCATATACATTTAATAAAGATACACTTTAAATATTGTACAATGTTTTTAAGACTGTTGTCTTACAGTCCACTCACAAAACTAACATTAAGAAAAAATCTAAATGATGTTCACACATTCATAATTAGAATATATTAACAATTAATATACACATTGTATCATGGAATAAAACAAGCTATTTATATTCTCAAGATACCAGCTGATGGTTAGAGAACATATTTTTTCATAATGATTTTTATAAGAAATATTTCTGCTCTATTGCTAATATTGTTTGTTAGATCCTGACTTATAAATAAATTAAATGTTAAAGCAAACACATTAGAAAGTATTGGTTTTATATGACATATGGTATAACAAATGATATGAAACATAATAAAATTAGGAGCTACCACTGTCCCCTAATTCTCCCTCCCCCCAAAATAAGATCACATTCACTTTTGGATATTTGTCAATTGAAAAAAATCATTCTGTTATACATATTTGGCTTTATTCTTCTAGTAAATTAAAATGTTTCCTCCAAAATGATAAAAAAATATATAATTACAATTATAATAAATATAGTTATAGAAACATGATTACCAGGAAAGATAAAACTAAAGGATTGCTGTCAATAGTGCTTGAGCACATCCTGCTCTCCAAAAGCTACTGCATGGTTTGACCTCCAAATGACAACCAATGCTTCATTTTGTTGTCCTTCAGAATGATGGCTGCTTCAATTAGCAGGCATGATTAATCTGCTCAAAGGTTTAATATGTATTTTGCAATGACTCTGCCCAATAATTAAAACTTAAACCAAGAACAAGAATGTGATGTGATAATTACAATTTCAGGTAATAAGTGAAAGTATACCAGGAATTTATGAAAGTATGCCACCAAAAGGGGAACAGAAATCTTCTGCTAGAGACTAAATATAGTGATGCTAGCAATAAGCAACTCATTAGAAGATAATCTAAAGCTGAAATGAGATTAAGAGAGGAATCTTTTTATTTTATCTTATTTCAACTGTATTGCTTCACACTTTTCATTAGAAATAACATTTCCTCTTTTTTCTATTCTAAAATATTTTCATTTTGTATAACATTTATAAATAAACCTTTATTCATGTTTTTATCATTAGACAGAAATGCTGGATGATGGTTTAAGATATTACCACCAGAAGCAGGACAGGATTATTTGCAGAGAGTTTGATAAATAAGAAGAGACAAACAGAAAGCTAATGCGTTGGGATTGCCAGCACAGAAATTTTTTTTTTGTTGCTTGTTATAATTTTTGGAGAAATAAATAAGATAGAAATTGCATTCAGCTTATAGTAACCAGGTCTCTAATAAGCACTATGAGGTCATATTTTTTATCTCATATTACATCAAGTCTTACGGAGGCAATCTAGGGTAAGCACAATGTAAATCTATAAAACCATCAGAAAACTAGAAACTTTCCATTTAGTTTATCATAGATATCGTGCTCTGTCAGTACTCAAGGTCATCTAAAGTGTAAAACCGGTTGTTGAAGCTCTGGCAATCATAGCCACTTTCTATGCAGAAAGAAAAAGGGTAAACAAAGGGCAGGAAGGAGCCTACTAGCTAAATCAGGACTCAGGCCTCTTTAAGGTGCTTTCATTGAAATTCCACACACATTTTTCTTAGATTTTATTGTTATCCCCTATAATGTGAGGGAAGACCACCGTTTTTACTGTTCGCTGGATATAAAGCTCTCTGCAGACATTCTGTCTTATTATCATAAGAAACAAACAAACAAAGGAGAATAAACTATCTGAACAGGGAAGTGTAAGTCTCTGCCACAGCCTCCCTGATCATAAGAAGGTTTAATCGGTGACTGCAAAGAAAAAACAGAAACGTTGGACTAGAATAAAAAAAAGTTTAATAAATTTAAAATGTCATTAAATAGATAAAGAACAACATTGGAAACATAAAAAGCAAAAGAAAGCATTTGTGAAAACAGCAAACTGGAAGAAATGTATGCTAGTGGAAAGAGATGATTCTCATCACCATTCTTAGTGTAATATTATAGGCCTTCCTCCATGACTTCTTTCTTATCTGATTGCTGAATTTGGAGTAAGCTATTTGGCATGCATAATGCTGCCTTTTCTTCTCCCCTTTCTCAGGAGTAAAATACTCTTACAGGGGGAAAAAATCGCTTCTGCACATGTAGCATAAAATACACAGAAGCAGGAAACCACAGGCCTGTAACTAGCTGTCAACTTAGCTAAAATTGATCACTTTAAGGTTCTGTATTACCCATCCTACTTGTCAGCAGATAAAAACCAACTTTTACTTGAGTTAAGGCTTCTAGCATCGCCAGCTCAAGTGTTTTCAGCCTTGTGGTTAGTATAAAAGCAGAGCATATTGAGTCAGCAATTTGTAGAAGCGTCTATTAGACCCTATGAGTTTTCACTTCCACAGTTATATTATCTTAATAATTATTTAATTTAGTTGATGCTCAAAAATTGTATACACTTGTGATATACAACATGAGGTTTGATATATGTATGCGAGTACATTGTAGAAGGGCTAAATCAAGCTAAGAATATGCATTATTTCACATACTTATTCATTGTGTGAGGGGAATACTTATCTATTTCTTAGAAATTTTTGGAGATACAATATATTGTTTTTCAATGTAGCCACCATTATGTACAACCGATCTCTTGAATTTATTACTCATGTCTAAATTAAATTTTGTGTCCTTTGACTAACATCTTCCCAATTGCCTCATACTTCAGCCACTGGTAACCAAAGTTTGATTCTTTGTTTATATGAGTTCAACTTTTTATACTTCACATTATGTAAGATCATGTGATATTTGTCTGGGGATTATCTACCTTAGTTTAATATCCTTCAGGCTTATTCATGTTGTCACAAATTACAGGTTTTCTTCTTTCTTAGGGCTGAGTAATATTCTACTGTGTACGTATACCACCTTCTCTTTACTGATTTATTTGTTGATAGGCACTTAAGTTGATTACATATCTTGGCTACTGAGAATAATGGTACAATGAACATGGGAGTACAGATGTCTTGACACACTGATTTTAGTTGAATCTTAACAGCTGTAGCTGAGAGAAGACATTTTAAGACTTAGACTACTTTTGAACTTGATGGGGAAGTGAAGCGTTCTCCAGGTGAGCAGCCATTTCTATATAGGCAGAACTTCACACCAAGGGATTTAATCAAAGTCCTAAGGGCCTTGACAAAGAAGCACTAACTGTGAAGCCCTAACCGAAGTTTAAAAGACGAAAAGGGATCCAGTTGAAGTAGAGGAGATAATGTACAAAGAAGATGGAAACACCCAAACATCTGTTCCAAGAATTGTTCCAGCACACAGTAGAGGCAAAAGGCTCAGCTGACATTCTGTTTAAAATTTGAACTCCAAAAGATTTGGACCATCCAAAGACAATAATAAAACTCAGTGATAGTGGGAATTATAGCAAAAGTAACTTTAATGGAGCCTATTTTAAGTTTAGGAAACTTCCAGGAACATCTTATTATATAAGTAATACAGCCTTGAAGTATATAGGGGTTGGATTTAGCATAAAGACTTGGGAAACGTGAAGCTCAGCATGTGTAGGTGGGCTACTGCTAGCACTGTGACTGAGCAAAAGATATAATTATCAATAATTATCAGAAAAAGAACATCTACCCAGAAAAGGTTTCAGATATTGAGATAAATTTTTTAAAAAATCTATTTTATAGGTTGATAAAATAAAGTAAGTTTTAGTGTTTACCATGTTAGGAATGTGACTGAGACCAAAGCAAAATTACAGGAAATATAAAAAAAGATCTTTAGGAAAAATCTAAAGTAAGTTTTCTTGATACATTTATGAATCAGAAAACTATTAATCAGGGCACTCTCAAAGCTGCCTACCAGGTAGACAACTGTAAGAGCAATTGAAGATGTAGTTTATGATGACTATAGTACCTATATAAATATATATAAAGCTTAGACTTGTATAAGAGGAGAAGAACTAAAGTACCAGCATACAGTTCTCAAACATTATTGCTTGAGATTTAAGAGGATTTAATTTTGTAGGCTCAAATTCAGACTTTGTCAGTGTTCTCATGAAATATGTCTAAAATTAGGATGTTCAAGAGAGGTAATTGGTCTATATTCTAAATCAGATGAAAGAAAAGTAGAACAAAAATAGATAAAAACCAGGACTATACTCAAAAGTCTTTGGGTAAATTATGTATCTTTTGTAACATTATTTTATTCAGGAAGAAAAATAATATGATGTATATTCTTTGGAGAGATACAGGAACTTATCTCCTTCTTAGGTCAATCACAACTCAATTTACTGGAATACAATAGAAGAAAAAACAATGAATCTTAAAACAGAGAGAAAGAAAGGCTATATTAATGTCCTGAATTCCAAAGAACAAACACATCTAAATGAGAAAAGTTTCAAAGGTGAGTATTAGAGCAATATCCAGGATTATTACATCAGATGAGTAAAGTTGCTAGACATTATAGGGAATTCAGGAAGTGAAGGCAACCAGGTAAAACTGGATAAGTGCACAGCACTATTTAAACAGAAAAGATTTAAGTTGTCTCTCAAAAAATATAATCAGAATTTTCCTAATACAATCACATGCTTTCTAATAAAGCACTCTGTCCTCAAAAGAAAGTGAAGATTAAGAAATGTAGGGACACAGGATGGAGTTAATGGACAAATCTGGTAATAAGAGCAAGGAATTTGAGGCACACATACACACGCAGGAGTTCATGTAATATGGTTAAAATTTGAATAAGATGAGTGAATTATACTTATTTCCTGGTTATTATTGTGTTCTATAGCTTTGCAAAATCTTGCCATTGGGGGAACCTGGATTAAGGCTATAAAATGTCTCTGTATTATTTCTTAGAAGTGTTTGTGAATCCATAATTTTCTCAAAATACAGAGTCTAATAACAGCAATATAAAAGAAAATAACTGAATAAATAAATTTTAAAATGAGTTGGAATATTTAGCTAAATGTGTGTCTTCCTGCAGAGTATTAAATGAACATAAAATAAACCATTTATTTAAAAAAAGAAACATTTGTTCTTTGGGGTCTTCTTTTTCTTGAATCTGATCTTACACGGTCCTTTAAAAGCATATATGTGTTATTTTGGTGCTCTACAAAGTTGATATAACAATATAATCCTGGCATCACCTCCCATATGAGAAGGTTACCTAATCCTTAAGAAGATCCATCTTAATGCAAGAAGGAGAGCATAGAAAATTATATTCTATGCCCAGAACTAAAAATTTAGCATTATAAAGTGATAGGCAGACAGAAGTTAATATATGGGAAGATGAATATATGAAAATAAGAAAGGGTACGTTCTATCTGGATGATGAATGCCCCTCACCAAATTTAAATTCAGTTTTAAAAACACTGCCTGTAAAGCAAATCTAACCTGTAGTTCAATTTCTACCCCTAGGGTTATAATTTTCTGACTGTTTTACTATATCTTACTGCAGATTCCAGAAAAGGAGTTGCCATTAACGTCAGGAAGAGCTAGTAAATCAAAGCCAAAACCTCGACTTTATCTTTGTGGGTGTCCTACTCTTGCTCATAGACTGTTTGAAATGTTCAGGTTAATATCTGCACTATCTTTGTACACATTAGTGTCTAAAAAAATTAACAGTGATTTGAACTTATAGTATTTTATAAATTTATGCAGCTATATTAACAAGCATTTTAATATCAAATTTGAGAAATTGAATACTTGATTTAAAGCCAGTACTGTCATTTTCTTATGTCATTTCAAAAGTTTCTTTAAATAAATAGGGAAACATTAGCATGGTCTTCAAAATCGACCTGGCATTGGGCCCCCGTTATTATAATATTACAAAATCATTGAATTAGATGAAAATTTTCACAATTCTGCAAAACAACATTAATAGTGCTTCACTTGGTCAGACTCTAGAAATAGAGAGTGTTAACCAATTGGATTTAGCCAAAAAATTAGAGATTTTCAGGTGAATTTCACATTAGAATAATATTTTCAAGCTAGATGCAAGTAGGAAATACACTTATATCTCTTAAAAGCCTTTGAAGTCAAATAAGATCATGAACTAGGTGATCCTTCCCAGAACTTATCATGGTCAGAGTTTTAATGCTAGCCATTCTTACAGGTTTTAGTAGTATTTCTTAGTGCTTTCAGTTTGCTTTATCCTAGTGAAAAATAATGCTGAGTATCTTTTTTATGTACTTTTGACTATACATACATCTTCTTTAGTGGAATATCTGTTCGAAAACTTTGCCTTGCTTTTGCCTGTTCATAGCTCCATTATTAAGTCTTGAGAGTTGCTTATACATTCTGAATAGTAGTCTTTTATCAGTTATGTGATTTAAAAATACTTCTTCAGTCTGTGGCATGGCTTTTTATTCTCCCAATTCTTCCCTCAGAGGAATTAAATCTTGATGTCATTATTTCCTACTACTACAGCAGAAGCTTTCTGAATACTATACCAAGTGCTCTATAAATTATGAGCCTTTCCAATTAGATTGGTATGAACAAATAATATTCTCATCTATATGTCATTGCTAGAACCTGTTATCTCTAATCATCTCAAATGATTTCTTTATCTGGTCTTACGTAATTTATAAAATCAATCATTTCTCTGTGCCAATCAATATTCTGCTGAATACTGAAGGAAGACCTCAGCAGATCTCTGGAGTTGTCCCTGTATGCAGCTGTTTCCTTTTTGATACTCTGCCCTGAGAGTTCTAACTGTTTTGATTTCCCTGTTCTCTCTGCTCAATCTTCTCAACACAATGTGTCCCAGAGTTTCACCTGGCTTCATCATGTGAATGCCACAACCTGAAATCCTCTCAAGGCAGTAAATCAGAGCAATCTTAGGGCTTATCTTATTCGTTTCATGTCCCTCAGAGGTCATTGTTCTTTGTTGTCTGATGTCCAGTGTCTTGAAAATAGTTATTTCATGTAGTTGCCTTATCTTTTGTTGTTTCAGGCACCAAGGTGACTCTAATCCTTTCATTCCCTCTGTATGGGAATCTGAAAATTCCTTCTAAAATGTATATTTTGAAATACACATAGTCAAGAACATCGGAAAGACATTAAAGTTCTAGATAAACAAGATCAGATCCCTTTTTTCATCCTAGAGTTATAATTCTTGGAACTACCATACACGGTTTAAAACAACTATCAAAGTCTATAAATGAAAAAGATATTACAAATGCCAATATAACTTTCTCAGTTGAAGTGAAAGCTCATGGACTAATTATAATGTAACCTTGATTCCGTATAGAGACATCTTTCAGTTACAGAGCGTGGAAGTCATTCTGGACCAGGCTGGCTACACTTACTGGAATGTGTTAATATGTGGTGAGCCATACAAATAAGGAAAGAAAGGACAAGAGAAAGATGAAAAGTAATGAGCAACATTGCTCAAGAGTGCAATTGAAGGAATAATTAAATTTAAAAATATATATTTTGTATATAAGCATACACATATACAAATATATGTTGTAAATTAACACAGATATGTGAGTATGTTGTGTAGCTTGTTTAAGATGCCTTTAAATCAAATATTTATATCAACACTAAACACCAGTCCATTTCAGTAACACTGTTCTTTCCCCTAACACTAAGACATTTGCAGGTATTTAAGTATGCTAAGGATTATATTTATGAATTATACTTGTTCACTTAGTATTGTTATCATATTTTCAACTGACATTTAAACAAATTTAGTAATTTTAAATATAAATAACAGAATGAATTCCTGAATAATATAGATATGAGAGATAGGATGTGGGTTAATTGCATATATTTTTCAAACAATCAGCATACATATACATACTATTTCATTCAAGATCTATGATTAAAATATTATTTGGCACAGTTTAATTCCAATGATATAAAGAAAAATTACAATTTTAGATTGTATACTGCTAGGAAAGAAGAAAAGGAAATAGACACCTATATTATGGCCAGTTTAAGTAGTTTAAAAATTATATAATTATTTGTGATTTTTAGAATAATATTTTGTGTATAATAGATTAAACACAGCAATGGCACAAAAATTTTAACATCTGACCGATGTAAAGAAAAAGCAATATAGCATGGGTAGCTGATATAAAACTACCTACACTTCTTACCCACTTCCCTCTCTTCTTCTCTGGCCTTTTTAAACTGTAAAATACCTGTGTTATTAGTAATACTAGGATCTGTCTTCAACTTATTGATAACTGAGAAAAGAACTTTATCAGAGTGTTTCATTTTACAGACAAATAATATTTTTAAAAGACGATGAAAGATCACAAAAGTTATTATTCTACTCATGTGTTCTGGACATTTTCCAATGTGCCTCTTCAGTCGTAAATTCTGCCTTTTACTTCTGTGCTACATAAGTGGAGAATATAAAACCTTGAGGTTGCAATGGCTGCTCTTTTGCCCAGAGGTTTCTTAAAGGTTCTGCCAGTGGAAGGAGTTGGTAGGAAGTTTGTTTCCCTTAAGCCCCTCTACCCCCTTGTAAACAGGCACTTATTAAACTCTCCTCAGTTACCCCATCTGGGAATAACATTTGTTTCCCGGAGTAACATTTGAGAAGATAAAACACAAAAAGTATTTCTTTAAAAATATCTTAAAACCTAATTTTTTGTTCTGTGTTGAATGTGAAGAATAGTCTAGCATATAATCAGTTAAAAGGAAAAGGTGCATTTGGAGGATGTTATACTGAGTTTTAAATTTGGAGAGAAACATACATATTTTGGGATCGCAATTAGTAAATTACTTGAAAATGTATAATTATCTTCACAAATATTTATAGCATACATATTTATTTACATGATGCAATAAATTAAGATATATTTCCTGGTTCTAGTTTTTAAAATCCCTTTTCTATGATTAACGCAAGGCAAACTGTTATTTGTAAATAATTACAAATAAAATCTAAAATTATGTAATAGTCACTTATAAAATGACATCATATTAATACAAATATTTCCTTTTAGCCATTTACACGACTTAATGTGTGTTCATAAAACTACACATGATTTAAATATCCGGTATACAACATTAGGAATTTTAATCCTTAAAACTGACAATGAGTCAAGTAAATAATATTAATAAATTTCTAAACTTTTTAATTAAAACGTGGGAGACATTTTCTGTACATTTTGGAGGGCAGCAAATTATACCTTATTCAGTAAATGAAGTTTTATAAAGATTTACATTAAAGTATACTTTTACTTAACATTAGTGAATGTTCTTTGTGTTAATTTTTACTAATCTATTTTCTATAAGCTTCTCTAACGTGGTTCTTTTAGAATAAGCAAAACCAACAAATATTTCAAGGAATAGTAATAAATCTATTACCTGGTTAGAATTTAACAATTAAAATACACAAAGCCTTAATATCAAAATGATCAAAAATGAAGACACACTCTTAAATGTAATAATATATAAATGCTTTTTGATCTAGCTATCTCACATGCTGATTTTGAAAACAAAAACGAACAGATATATATATGCAAGACAAAAGTATACACTAGTGTTAACCAATTGTGAATTGGCTATTTACTTCTCTATTCGAAGGATATTGATAAAATGAAAAACTGAGTGCATAATAGAGAACAATTTCATTTGCATTTAGTAAAACAAAATGTGAAACTGCATTCAGAATATGGTTACTATCTGTCTTTGATTTTTCTTTTGTAGAACTACCATTATATGATTAACTGAAAAGTTTCTGCTCATCCTAACAACATATTTGCTAATTTATAAATTTGTTTTATGAATTTGGTAATATGTAGGCAAATATTCAATATGTAAACTTAAGTATCTTCAGGGGAAAATATAGTTACACTCAATTTATGTGATGTGAAGATAGTCAAAAGGAGTTAGAACATGAATTCTTTCTAGTTCACAGAGTCTGTGAAGAATGATCCCATGTCTACTGTAGCTTTTTACATGCTAACTTGTTGTTACAGGAAAGAGAAAAATGAGATCCTGTCTATATAAGCAGGTATTGTATTTCATTATTTTACTTCAGCATTCAGGGTTTTTCTAGATTATAGAGCAAAAAATAATGAAACATGATTCATTTTCAAGGGTCCCAAAAGCCACTAATGCTTCCCAATTGCTATTCATGCAGTATTATGTCTTACATTACAAAACCTTAAAGAGATAATAAAGAAGATTGCACTTTTGTAGAGTCCTATTTCAGGTGAGAACAGAAATTGGATTATATTTTATCTGTATTTTTGGCAATACATTATGAGATTTCTAAAAGTCTTCTAGTAACTTTTGTCAACTTAGTAAATAAAATAATGTTGGTAAATATTAGTAATTAAAAGTTAATTTAAAAATAAGTTTACAATTAAAACTATAATATATTATTAGTGATTGATATATTGAATATTTTTAATATGTCTAGCTTTAAGCATTTATTTATTAAGGACAAAATCCAAATAAACTATTATTTAAAATAAATAATTGAATATGTACCTAACATGGCCAATAAATATTAAATTACAAATATTAGTAGACCTATATGCAGATAGATGTTGCTTGGATTTTCCTAAAATATGTGAAAAATTAGTATTTTCTCTTTCCTGTAATTTTCAAGTGAAAAAAGAAAACAAAACATAGAGATAAATTGTATATAAATATATTATCAGTGGTTAAAAATGTTATTTATCATGGCTGCTACCATGATCTCAGAAAGATCTAATTTGTGTGATTTAGTATGCACATTAATTGATTAAAAGTTTAGTATCTTCTAATATTGAATTATATGATCCCTTGCTTCTTATCTGGTAGAAACAGTGAATGTTCATGCCATATCTTTTCTGAAAAGGTGCTTAAATTTCTAACCCGGAAACAATTTTATTATCTTCCACCTATTAGTAATACCAAATTATAGAATCCAATTAGTAGAGCCAACTAGATTTCAGAAGAGTTAAATGATTCTAAAACAACTGTATAGCCAAACATTATGAAGTATTATTTCATTTTTGATTTGCCATCATCTACTCATCAACATTTTTTTCAGTGAATACTAGATAAAGCATGTAGAATAATTGAGCTGAGCAGAGAAATCTATTATTTTATTTTTTCCTCTGGCAATACATTTTACGTGATTCTATTTATGATTCCATGTAATACAGAAGGAGAAAGCAGGGTTGAAAAGAAAAAGATATGTGAAGACTAAGAGACAGACGAAGGATGATCACATGTGGTATTCAGGCACATAATATGAAAGTATCTGCATCTATCTATCAGAACTGTACACCAATGGATTGATGGGAAACACCACTGCAATCGACAACAAACATGTAAGTATTGGATATTCCTAATGACTTTGAATTCAAAAGTATTTAATCAAACCTAGTCATATGTCCACTTGGACTTATTTAATCATATACAGTAAGAAAAAAGTAATTTAAATGATCATTTTTCTACATTTATTCTCTCTGTTTGCTTTGCAGTACTTAGCAAGTGAAAGCAAAAAGTGATGTCTTCACAGATAATTTTAGTAACTAACATTTCTTATAAAAAGATATTAAGAATTTTGTTTCTAGTCATGAGATAACAAAAGAGCTATCTATATTTGCAATTATTCTCTCACTGTAAATTAGAAATTTAAACAAAATATATAAAACTATGAAAACAAAAAAATACACAAAACAATCATTTTCATAAATTGCAGATATAAGCAAGATATTATGATTGTTGAGAGAGGAAAAAATTTGTTGTAGGGATAGAGAAGACAAACAGAACCTGGCAGCTTTGTTGAATTAAAGAGAACGAATATAATACAAGAGAGATTAAAAAGTCTAAAATGTGTATTGTAAAGTAACATTAAAAAAAAAAGAACAGTATAGGAAGAGAAATATAGAAAAGTCTATAAAGAGGTCCACTTAAGTCTTTGGCTGATTAACACTCTGTGAATATTTAGAAATTCTAAATTTATGACCCAGGTTAACTTCCAGTAAACAACAATTATGTAGGAGCTGAAAATTTTCCCTAATTCAAAAATGTCCAGAAGATGTAGGAGGTGTCAACAAAGTGTAGAGGCATTGTGGAATACATGAGATATTAATAGAAATCTCAGGAAAATCATAAACTGGTAACATAAAAAAGACATTGATTTGCCCAATTTTTTTATTAAAAACTCTCAAAATGTGAAAAGTTATGTTAAAATAACTCTCTACCAATACAAATTGCAACTTGTCTTAAAATAATGCAGAGAAATAAAGAAACCTGGCATTCATTAAAATAAAATTCAAAATGTCTAGGACCAAATGGTAGTTTCTTAAATACTGCAAAATTTTGTATGACTTATTTTTGCTTTTTTTCTCAGTATTTTGAAGTGTTCAATTTGGAATTATGTACATGAATGAAAAATGTCTGCAAAAAAAGAATACAAGCATCTTTTTATTAGCACATATTTCAGAACATTATGTAGTAAATGACATATACACATATATAATTTGTACTTGTCAATTTTAATTAATTAATAAAAATTTTTAAATTGTTGATTTCTATCTAATTCAGCACATTGGTGGTACTCAAAATATTTAGTTAGTTAATTTGACATACATTTTCTTACCATTTTAAGTAAAATTGTTGATATTTTCTAGGGAAGTATTTTAAATTTGATATAATTTCTGTTATACTAGAACTAATAACCTGTTTTGGACAGTGACATATGTACATTATGTTTTTTATTAAATAGCTGAATAATACAGTAAATAAAATGAAAAACAATAATTTTTTAAAATAATTTATCTGGCTAAACTTATACAATACATTCAGTAGTTATTGGGGCCAATTTTTGCTATCAAACTGCAGAAAAGTCATAACTAGTTGATATTCAATTGCCATGTAAGTCATTCCAATCACTTTCTACCCATTTTCATCAAATAAAAATCACTTCTCTACCATATCTATTAGTGCTCAGTAATATCATATTTCTACTTATCTGGAAGTCATGAAAAACACAAAATGATAGATAAATCTTGCCAGTGTTAATAGCAACTGATGAATGAATACTTTTTTTCTATTTCTTATGGTCTTCTTGCTTTCAAGATACCTAATTTGAACAGATACAAAATAGGCTCACAGTCTAGAGGGATACATTTTGCCAATTATGATACAAGAATTGCACATCTCTAGTATTTCTTGCTCACTGCAAACTTTCTGGCACTTAGAACTGTATCCAGCCATTGTAGGAACTCAAAAATTATTTTTCAAATGTGTAATAAATACAGACAAGGTAAACAAATGTGAGCATGTAATAAAAGTCATATTGAATAAAAGGACAAACAGGAAAAAGCAAATTCTTTTTATTTTAGGGTTTTAAAAATAGGGAAAAGTTTATTGTAGCAATTGTTAACAGTATTTTTAAACATTGCTCAGTAGGGAAAAAGGAGATGCTTAAATTATTAATGTAAATTGCACATATCTTTCATATCTGAAATATAGACTGACTGTCATTTGTATACACACTGAATAGTCTACAGAGTTGTGATGATGTCCAACACTGTGTTTTTGTTATGAATATGCAAGCCATAGTGGAATCTATCTCATAGTTAGAGGTTATTTAGAAATTGGCAAAACACTTGAAAAAATCAACACTCTTTAAAAGAAAGCTGTAATATCAAAAATACTTGACATTTATAGAGTGTTATGGTTTTATAATTTAGGATTAAATGAAAATGAGTTTTCAATCAATTGTTTCTGTTCAACATTATTTCTTCTTTAATGGATGTAGCTCACCTCTCAGAAGTCTTTCAGTGCTAAACTTTGATAATATCATTAAATGTAATACAATATAAAGCAAAATGTTAATAAATATAAAATCATGTCTCCAACTCTTTTTTTATTCAAGTGTATCGGTCATTAAATTAAATTCCTGACGTTCTCTCCGCTGTGTTTTAAAAGTAACAGGTAAGGCACCAAGCATTTTAAAATGATATTGTAGTTGGCAAGTAAATAAAGTTTTGAGTCATTATTAGGACTACACTAAAGACCAATTTGACATTCTTACATAAGTAGAATGTAGAATAACATATTTAAACACAGCAGACTTAGAACCCTACTGAGGAGTCTGGCCACCCTCCCCACAACAGATGTGGTGCACAGCCAGTACACTGCAGTCTCTGAAGGGAGCTATAGTCAAGGATTCCAACAATCTGATAGATCACACTCTTCTTTTATTTAAATTCCTATCCCCAGCACCTACATTTCTAGGTCCCTTTATCTGAAACCTTGGTCAAAGTCTAAAAGAGAGGGCGGAAACTTGAAGACAATTTTGCCCATTCTGATTCATGCCATTTTTCTTCTCTTGGTCCTTCCTCCATAACATACCACTCTTAATGGTATCTCTTCAGGGTCCACTGGGCGCATTGTTCCATGGATAAAAATGAATTAGGGGAGTCAGCATTTATTCTGATTTTAAACTCATGCCTACATTATCACAATAAAGGGCTTAAAGGCTTAACTCTTTAATTTTTGGCTTGTTGCTTTAATTGACTACTCTGACAGGTCAACTCTCTTCAACTGAGCTGTTTCTATTATCTACCAAAACAAAAACAAAAACGAGGTATATACTTTTTAAAACCTTGTATTTAAATAAAAGTGTTGCAAGAGTTTTTGAACTCTGCTGTCATCTTACACCAGCAACCTGGGTTCTTGTCCCAGAACCAAGACGATTGAGGAATTTGCATACCAAAAGGATGAGTGAAAAAAGGAGTTTATTAAACAACAAAGCGCTTCAGAAGAAGAGAAGGGGCCAAAAATGGGTTGCCTGCAGTGGAGGAATCTTCTGGGTTGTTCTCTCTCCTTTCTAGGAGCATTCTTCTCATTTGCATCTTACATGCCCCTCACCCTCCTAGCTGTTTCTGGTCCCAGTCTTTACAGCACATGTATGCCCTTGTCCAAAGTTACCCCATCTTGATTATTACCCACAAGTACTAGAGAAAAGCCCACTCAGGCAGGTATAACTTCAATGCTAATATCATGCTACTAATATTATAATAAGTTTAGGTTAAGTTAGGATACTTAGTTAAGCTATTGCGCCTGCATTCAAATGGGAAAAGGCTGAACAAAACAGCCTGGCTTAAGAATATGTTCTTAACCACATTAACCACATTTTCAATTGCTAGTTATATAATGGTGGCGGTGAGGGGGGGTGTTCCTACAGGTGTTACTTCTCCTGGAGACCCCTCCTGTCTCTCTGCCTAGGCAGCATCAGACTACCTCCTCTCTCAAAAGTACTTTGACCAACATGTGAACTAAGTAATGTGTCTTACTCCATAAACATTTCTAAAAATAGTAATTCTAAATATAGATTTTAAAAAATTCAATGACTTTTTCAAAAAAGATAGAGTGTTGAAATAAGCATTCAATCTGGATTAAAATTAATATATCTATTTGAACATTTGTAAGATTCATATATATTGGAAATATACACATATTCCAGTATTTCAAAAGACAAAGGTTTTCTTATTGGGCTTTCTTATTGGGATCCTTATCTAGGATCCTCATTCCCTTATTTATCCATTTAATTATTTAAGAAATTTATATCTAGTATCTAAAGTTTGCCAGATGCTGGCTTTTTAGCAGACACATACCTGTGAGGCAAGACAGAATATATTTCTTAACTCATAGGATTTATATTTAAGTGGAGTATACAGAAAGATTAGAATTCAAAAAAACTGTGTTCTGTTGATCCAAGCAGTCACAAGACTGCTCAGGTTCAAAGGAAGAAAACAGGCCCCCATATCCATGGAATGTATATAAAATAACTTACAACTATTTTTTATTGTTGTTTCCCTTCTTGCTTTATTATACTATCATGGTATTCTTAAGGAAACAGGAACTGAAAAACTACAATTGAAACTAAAAAGATGTAGGGGATTTGGGAAAAGTATATTTATGATTAGGTACCAGATATATTTTTCCTCCTCTGATTGATTTTCTTAAACTGTCCCACTTCAGAAGGAACTGTAAAATAGCATGAACAGGATGATACACAATGTGAGTGTTGATATTTTCCTGCCCCAGATAGCTTAGGAATTATTCAGTGGCCTTGTTACTAAATTGTTACAATACAGGGGGGATACAGGCTATAAATAGTTATGAATAGACACAACAAGGTGGATGCATTGTCATTTCTAAATATTTACATTTTTGTGTACCCTTATAAATGCAGAGTGTTAACATGTTTCAATTAAACATTTTACGGAGGAATATGTAAAAAAACATTTAGAAACCTACATCAAAGATGCTTTGTAATCCAAACTGGAATCTATAACACTAGGCTTTACATAATTAATTGTTTTTAAATAAAAAACTCAACACTTCTAGAGGTTTTATTCTGAGTAAACGAATTCCATTATTTTAATTACATCTTAATTCTATAATCAGATTTCTCCTGTTTAAATTTAAAAATCTATTTTCCCCTTTGATATATATGTATTAATACATATGCACATACAAATGTATGTATCATATTTCTTATTACATAATATGTACAATTGATTTACACATTTAGAAACAATAACATTATTATTTCTTCTACGAATGTATTAAAACTAGCCAACAAAATATTTTTGTGCATTATTTGTGTTTATTTTGTATAAGAAAACATTATACAAAATTTATTCACCTGGTGCTGACTCATTTTATCAAAATAGTCTCTATTTCTAATTTTTTTAAATTTAAATACTTTACCCTTGGTTTGCACAAACCAAATTATATGACTAGACTGACATTGTATGTATAAATATATGCACTGTATATTTATGATCCACATCATAACATTAAGTAGGTTGGATAAAAAAATTATATTGTGGCAATTATATTGTACTATGACAATTATAACCTATTATTGAGGATTTAACTTACATGTTAATATTGGTTTTATTGTATTCTAATCACAGACACTAATACTAGGGACACATTTATTAGCTCATTTTAAGCCTTGCATTTTTTTCTGATATTTTCTACTAAACATAAATTAATAACTTTTAAAACATATGTTGAAAGGTGAAAAAAATCTTTCTAAATGTAAGACATAACTTCAGGTTTATTTGTGTAAAGGATTAAGGTTACATGAATGTCATCTCTTTATAAAGCACCACACTATAGTTTTATTACTTATTACCTTCTGCATCAAACCAAGCAGTGCATATGGTTATCACATTGATTTCTTAATTTTATGAAAATTTCCCTACCAACAGCTGGTCCCTAGAACAAATGAATATGTCAATGGCTGATTACAGATTAATGATAGAACTATTCTTCAAAGGTACATCAATTCACATTCAGATATAACCTCATAGTAGTTTAGAATGCTTAGTTAAAAGAAAAATTCTAGTTTATGCATTTAAATATTTTATTGATATAAAATTGAATCCTTTTAAAGAGATAACAATTTAGGAAAAAAGGGTTGATATAATTTAAATTTAGACCTTTGAAAAGCACATCTGTTTTGGAATTTGATGATTTATCAAGCTCAGAATGAAGCTACTGCTAATCAAATTTGCCTGAAGTTACCAGACAAAAATATATTATCTGACAGGCTTATTTTGGGTACATTCTTAAAACATTTTTCCAACTTGTACAAATTTATAAACTCAGTCTACAAAATCAGAAAGAGCTCAGAATTACTGTTTGCTAAGCACATTCTGAAAATTATCACTATTTACATAAAATGTTATAAAAACTTTTTTTTTTTAAAGTTTTTTTTCCAGTTTATTGACTCATTGTAACTGTATATGTTTATTGGGTACAATCTTATGTTTCAGTACATATCTACATTGCATAATGATCCAATTGTGGTAGCTAATGTATCTATCACCTCATACATTTATCATTTCGTGTGGCTAGAAAATTCCAAAGCTTCTCTTTTAAGCCATTTTGTAATATACAATATTTACCTGTTGACCATAGTCACAGTACTATGAAATAGAACACCAGGACTTATTGTTCCTATCTAATTGTAACTTTGCAGCCTTTGACAACATTTCCTCTCACCTAGCTCCTCAGTCTCCTAACTACTGTTCTACTTCCTGCTTCTATTTTTCTTTCATGTGAATAAGGTCATGTGGCATTTATCTTTCTGGTCGAAAATATTTGTTAGCATAATGTCCTCCAGATTTCATTCTTTTTTTATTGTTGAATAACATTCCATTATTTATATATACAAAATATTCATTATACATTAATTCATTGATGGACACTTAGATTGATTCCACAGGTTAGCTGTTGTAAATATGCTGCAATAAACATGGGAGTGCACACATATCTATGACATACTGATTTTATAACCTTTGAATAAATATCCAGTGGTGAGATTGCTGGGGCATATGGTAGTTCTATTTTTAATTTTTTGAAGAACCTCCATACCTGCTTTCCATAGCAGCTGTACTAGTTAACAAAGCCTCCAACAGTGTGTGAGTGTTGTATTGTCTTTCCCCCCAAATTCTCACTGAAATTTACTAATATTATTCTTTCTTTCTTCCTTCCTTCCTTCCTTCCTTCCTTCCTCCCTCCCTCCCTTTCTTTCTTCCTTTCTTTTCACTTTTAACAACAGAACTCTATTGTCTTACCGTTCTGGAGGCCAGAAATCTGAAATTAAGGTGTCCACAAGACCACGCTCCCTCTGAAACCTGTAGAAAATTCTTTTCATCCCTTTTCCTGGCTTCTGGAAGTGGCCAGTAACACTGGCACTCCTGGACTTGGAGTTGCTTAACTCCAGTCTCTGTTTTCATGTAGTGTTCCCTCTCATGAGTCTGCCTTTTTTTGTCTTTTTTAATGATAGCCATTCTATCTGAAGTGAGGTGGTATCACATTGTGGTTTTGATTTGCATTTCTCTGGTGATTAGTGATGCTGAACATTTTTTTTTTCTTATACCTACTGTCTCTTTGTATGTCTTTTTTGAGAAATGTCTGCTAAAGGCTTTTGCTCATTTTTAATTGTTTTTTTTCAATTTTGCTGTTAAATTGTTTTTTCAGTCTGGATATTAACCCCTTGTCAGATGTATGGTTTACAAATATTTTCTTCCACTTTGTAGGCTGCCTTTTCACTTTGTTAATAGTTGACTCTGCTATGTAAATAGCAAATAGCTGACTTAACGCTTTGGTGTTATCAAATTTGCCTATTTTTGCATTTTTGTTGCTTGTACTTTTAAGGTCTTATTTTAGAAATTATTGCCTAGCCCAATGTCATAACCATTTTCTCTGCTTTCTTCTATTACTTTACTAACTTTACTTCATCAATTTAACCATTTAATCCATTTTGAGCTGATTTTGTTGTTTTAGTTCCTTTTTGTCAAGGGATGAGCACCAGGCAACTTTAGTCAGCCACTTTGCTGAGGTTACTTCTGGAATTCTAATCCTAGCAAAATTTTTTTTTCTTTTTTTTTACATTTTTGGAGTACTACAGCAACATTACCATGCTACCATCATTGCTGAAAGTGAGCATATTTTTTTCACTTTTCTGCCTATCAGAAACAGTTATAAACTATCTAACCCTCCAGTATCTTTATATTTGAAAACTATCTTTCAAACTGAGTGCTCACAATTAGGTTAGGAATGAGAAAAACAATAGAGAAAGTAAAGCTAACAAATCCGTTCTCACGGTTAATATAGCACAATTTTAAAGATTGTGCTTTTCACTATTACTGTTGTTAACATTGGAAGCTAAACTTCATCATCTGACATTTGCTGGTGCCTGACACATTATAGATTATTAGATTTTTAGAACACTTTACTGATATTAAACTCACAAATATATTTAATTTATATGACTGTTTGAATGCCCTCCAAAACTGTAAACATTCCTTAAAACACAAATAGTTGAATGCTCTTCAATAAAAGCTGTCTTTTGACAATATTGCTCTTTAATTACCTATAGAACTATAGCTGAACAATGCTCCTTTGTGTGTGTGTATGTCGTGCGTGTGTATCACATCTTTTTGTCCATACACCCTTTGATATACACTTAGGTTAATTCTCTCTCTTGCCTGTCATAAACAATACTGCAACAGACATGGGAGTTCAGCTATCTCTTTGGCACAGTTAATTAGCCACAAAAATAAAGACACTTTGTCATTTTGAGCAAAATTCATGAACCTGGAAAACATTATGTTAAGTTAAATAAGCCAGGCAAAGATAAACAAATATTGCATGATCTAACTTATTTGTGAAATGTAAATACTTGATCTTTTAATAATAGTGAGTATGACGGTGGTTACCAGAGGCTACAGTGGTTAGTAGGGAGGAGTGGAGGTTGGAGATATGTTTGTCAAAGGATATATATTTAGATAGGAGAAATAGGCTGGAAAGGTCTATCATACAGCACGATGACTATACTTAATGTCAATAGATTATATTCTTGAAAAATGTTAAGAGAGTGATGTTAAGTGTTCCTACCACAAAAATGTTAACTATGTGAGGTAATATACTTTAATTAGCTAGATTTAACCATTCCACAATGTATTTATATTCCAAAACATCACATTGTTCACAGTATATGCATAAAATTTTACAAATCAATTTAAAAAATAAATTTGAAAAAATAACTTTTCTATATACTTTTTATTGGTATTTAAGCAAATCTGTTTAAGTTTTGGTTACTTAAACATGCTTTTTATACTGTTGCATTTTTACTTTTTTAAAATTCCAGAAACAAGAATGTCAGCTGAGATCAGAAGAGCATTTTTTAGGCATTTAAAAGAAATATGTCAAAAGTATGGGTTTTATGTAATTTTCTTGTACAGAAGATACACCCTTCTATGTGTGTGTTAGACGAGTACCTATAAATTGCACATGCTAATGAACACACACAGATTCACATGAACAGATTAGCGAAGTTACGTTTGAGTTCATAAGCTACCTGTACTGCAGCAGTTATGTATGAACATCTGCTACTGGTCCAAAATATTGCCTAGATGAGGTGACTGAAAAGCATGCAGTATGATATGTTGAAGATTATACAATAACTAAGTGATAGGCTTAGGAGAATGCATTTTAGTAATTGATGAAATGCTTAAAATTTGGTAAATTATTAACCCTATATTTGAATACTTCTAAATTGTTACTTTTAAACTTTCCTGTTTTACACATTCAAAACAAATAAAAATGTGGGAAGAAAATACTGATTTTAATGATACTTTTTCAAAATAAAATTAGATCTGGTAAATCTGTAATTAATGTCATTCAAGTGTTAGACTGTTTCATTGATTAGAATGTAAACTAAAATTTTGTTTATTCATTTTCTTAAGTTAAAAACATAATTGCTATTATTTTTATAATCCTTTTGCTTATCTTAATATATTTTGGAAAGCCGGAAAAAAATTTAAACATAAGGAAAGTGTAATTTACTGTAATTATTAATTTTTTTCTATATGCAGGTGGTATATAGTTATTTAATATTTCCCACTTGAAATAGAAATAGTCAATAAAAATTATTTCATTAAATACACAGCTGCACATAATTTTTTCAACCTGTTTTTCTCATCCTTGTTTGTATATGCTTATGCAAATATAATTAATAAAATAGAATAGACATAATATACAATGATTCCTAACTTGGAATTTTAAAATATGTATAGTTTATATCATGTTAGAAACTATTTCTAATTAATTTAGTAAGACATATTCTAATAGTACAAGGTTTGAGAAGCTTGTTACTCAAAGAAAACTATGGATTTAGAAGAAAAATGAAGGTGGAAGAAGTAAATGGAAAGAATTGAAAATGATCTTTCAGCAGGGCTAGCATGTATGGTTTGCTGAGAAGCTGATAACAGAGGTAATTTGCTGTAAACAATAATCTAATATTTCTATCTTATAGCTTTATAGAGAAGCATTATAAATAAATATCAGGAAAAAATTGCCCTCAAAACATATTAGCAAACCATTCTGTTTTTCTTGTAGACAGCAATATGGTTATAGTGATAAATTTATATTTCTTAAATAGAACAGTGATAATTCTCCAAGAACGGAATCAATAATTACATTTATAATCATATGATCTACATGTAAGCTATTTATTTTTCATTATAATAGTACATTACTAATATGTCTACTAGAGTTTGAGATTTGCAAATTTTCTTAAAATAATATTTCTACTTTACATTTATGTTCTAGTTTCTATGTGTTATTACTGTCTATAATATATGAAGTAACTTGCCATCTTAGTTTGTTTATGTTGCTATAAAGGAACACCTCAGGCTGAATAATTTACAACGAAAAGAGATTTATTTGGCTTCAGGGTGTACAAGAGGCAGGGCTCTGTTGAGAGATTCAGGCTGCCTCTGCTCGTGGTAGAAGGCAAAAGGGAGCCATCATGAGCAGATCACACGGCGAGAGAAAGGAAGAGAAAGGGTAGGCAGGTGCCGGGTTCTTATTAACTATCAGTCCTTGTGGGAACTAATGAAAGAAAACCTCACTCACTACCATGAGGACCACAAGCCATTCATGAGGAAACCATCCCCATGACCCAAACACCTTACCTTTGGTCTCAATTCCAACATTAGGGATTTAATTTCAACATGAGATTTGGAGGGGACAAATATCCAAATTATATCACTTTTTTATGTAATGCAGCCTGAGCTGCTTAAGAATGAAAAATATTGCTGGGCTCGGTGGCTCAGCCTGTAACCCCGCGCCTTGGGAGGCTGAGGTGAGTGGATTGCCTGAGCCCGCGGGTTCGAGACCCGCCTGGGCAACTTGGCGAGACCTCATCTCTACAATAAATCAAAAAAAAAAAAA
>CAUYQG010131870.1:0-32383 GCA_963574415.1 Tarsius wallacei
CCTGTGTGATGAAGGCTCTCTCACAACCCTTCTCAATCAGTACCATGCTTCCAAGATGACTACTATTCCAATCTCTACCACTGTAGATTAATTCTACCTGTTTCTGAGCTTCCTATAAATGAAATCATGCAATATGTAATCCTTTGTGTCTCATTTCTTGTGTTCAGAATTAAGTCCGGAAGAGTCATCCCATGTTGGGTATAACAGTTTATTCTTTTAAATTGCTATGCAGTATTCAATCTTAATACAGCAGGTTTGAACTTAGTCTTGATATCCAAAAGTGCAACTTCCTCTTCATCCTGATTCTTCTTCCAGAACTGTCTTAGTTATTCTTGCACCTTTAATTCTGCACATGAAGGTCATTTTCCACACAAAAAACTCAATGAAATATTTGTCTGAAACTACATACAATTATTTATTATTAAATAAATTTTAAATAAACTTCCCACCCATATAGTACATACTGACTTTTATTCATGTCTTATATCCTTCAGTAGAACTTTGGGTACTTTATAGAATTTCCTGTAACGATTTTTATTTTATCTTCTAATCGACTGTTGCCAATTTGAATGTTGACTTTGTATCCAGTAATGCTGAATTCTCTTAATACAAACAGTATTTCATTTCTTTTAAATATTCTAGGGAGAATCTCATTTCTTTTCCTTTCTAATCCTTATACATTTTGGTTTTTGCTTATTGATAGAAATATATCTGTCATATTCTTAACTTTAACAAGAATGTTTCAAAGCTTTCACTGTTAAGCATGATTCTTGCTGAGTTTTTTGTTGTTGTTTTCAGTCAGAGTCTTGCCCAGGCTGGAGCGCAGTGGCACGATCACGGCTCACTGCAGCTTTCACCTTATGGACTCAAGTGATCCTTCCGGCTCAGCCTCCCAAGTAGTTGGGGGTATAGGCATGCACCACCATACATGGCTAATTTTTTGATTTATTGTGGAGATGAGGTCTCGTCATGTTGCCCAGGCTGCTTTCAAACTTCTGGGCTCAAGCAATCCTTTGCCTTGGCCTCCCAAAGTGCTACGATTACAGGCATGATCCACCACACCAGGCTAGTTTGTTTTTTTCTGAGACAAGGTCTCACCCAGTCACCCAGGCTGGAGTATGGTGACACGATCACAGCTCACTGTAACCTCAAATTCCTGGGCTCAAGTGATCCTCCCACCTCAGCCTCCCAAGTAGCTGGGACTACAGAAGTATGCTGCCATGCCTAGCTTAGTGTGTGTGTGTGTGTGTGTATCTCTCGCTATGTCATCCAGGCTAGTCTGAAACTCCTGTGTGTGTGTGTGTGTGTGTGTGTGTCTCACTATGTCATCCAGGCTGGTCTGAAACTCCTGGCCTCAAATGTTGGAATTATAAGTGTAAGACACAGCAGTCAGCTTCTTGCTGTTTGAGAGACAGAGTTTAAAAGGCAGGCTTCACTGGGAAAAAAAAAGGTTCTGTTCCTTTATCACTTAAGAGGCTTTAAAAATATATATTAATTGGTATTGAGTTTTATCATATACTTTTACTAAAACTATCAAATTGTTTTCTAAACTTTCTTATAAATTACATTGATACAATTTTCAAACATTGAACTACATTTTTACATTCTTATTCCGATTAAAATTTTTGTGGGCTGGGCGCAGTGGCTCAGTTTGTAATCCCAGCACTTTGGGAGGCCTAGGCAAGAGGATTGCCTGAGCCCGGGGGTTTGAGACCAGCCTGGGCAACTTGGTGAGAACTCATCTCTGTAATAAATCACACACACACACAAATGTGCTTGTGTTCATGAATAAAATTGAATGTAATATATTTTCCCTTGTATATTCTTTCCATCCTAGATTTCAAAGCTAAATCTGTCTGATAAACAGGTAGGGTAGCTTTCCCTCTTTTTCTGTTCTCTGGGACAATTTGTATAAGATGGGCAACATCAATTTCCCAAAGATATATTTGAAATTATAATTTCAAATATCAGCATTAAAACTATTCCTTCATACTCGGGATGCTGAGTGGGAGGACTGCTTGAGGCCAGAACTTTGAGGCTGTAATGCACTATGATCACACCTGTGAACAGTTACTGCACTCCAGTCTCTGAACAGAGCAAGACTCCATCTCTGAAACACACACACACACACACACACACACACACACACACACACACAACTGTTTCTTCAGAAAATAGAATGGCAATAATTAAAAAGATAATGAAAAGTGTTGGTGACGATATGGAAAAATTGAACCTCTGATACATTGATGGTGGGAAAGTAAAATAGGGCAGCCACTTAACAAAACTATCTGACAAGTCCTCAAAAAGTTAAACACAGAATTGCCATACGACCCAGCAATTCCACTCCTAGGTATACTCAGACCTCTGTATCTATGGGTTCTACATCCATGGATTCAAGAACTACCGATCAAAAATATTTAGAGAAAAAAAATTATGTCTGTACTAAATATGTATAATTTTTTCCTTGTCCCTAAAAAATTCAGTATAACAACTATTACACAAGACTTACACTGTGTTAGGTATTAGGACATACATTGTACTAGGTATTATAAGTAATCTGGAGATAATTTAAAGTGTACAGGAGGATATGCATAGGTTATATACAAATGCCATGCCATTTCATATCAGGGACTTGAGCATCTGCGAATCTGGGTATCCAACGGGGTCCAGGAACAAATCTCCCATGGATATGGAGGGACAACTGTACTCAAAAGAAAACATGTCTACACAAAAACTTGTACATGCATGTTCATAGCAGGACTATTCATGATAGCCAAAAAGTGAAAAACAATTCAGATACCCATCAGTCAATAAATGGATACACAAAATGTAATAATATGCACATATAATAATGAATTATTTGGCCATAAAAAGGAATGAAGTGTACTAACATACAATGTGGATAAACCTTAAAAACATTAAGCAAAGTGAAAGAAATCAATTACAAAAGACCAAATATTATATAATTACATGTTATCAAGCTGTCAGAACAGTCAAATCTTTACAAATAAAAAGTAGATTAGTAACTCTGCAAAGTTAAAGGATTAGGGAAGACTAAAATGTCTAAAACTGACTACAGTAATTATTGCAGAACTATGTAAAAATACTAAAACCCATAGAATTGTACATTTTATCCAAGAAAATGGTATGGTATGTGAACTGTATTTCAAGAAAGTTATTTAAAAAACTATTTCTCTTGGAAAAATTTAGAAAATGGACCTTTTCATCTTGTTTTAAATGTGTGTATACATATAAATTAATAGTAATTTCTTATAATTTGTAAAATCATTATTGTATTTGTAGTAACATTTCTTTTTAAAATCTCACATCTGTAATCACAGCAGTTTGGGAGGCTGAGGAGGGAAGACTGTTTGAGCCCAGGAGCAACGTAGCAAGACCTCATCACTACAACAAATCAAAAAATTAGCCAGGCATGATGGCATATACATAGAGTTCCAGCCACTCGGGAGGCTGAGGCAGAAGGATCTCCTGAGCTAGGAATTGGAGGCTACAGTGAGCTGTAATCATGCCACTGCACTTCACAGTCTAAGAGACAGAGAGACCCCAATCAAAATAATAACAATAATAAGATTTCAATTGGTTACTTTACAAATCTTTATGTATTCATTGTTTTGTAAATAACTGTTCTTATTCAATTATAATACAACATACTCTTAATATTTTAAAAAGGAATATATATATTTTAAGCTAAGACATTTTTAGGTAAAATTTTATTCAAAAAATTCTCCATCATAAAGTTTTTCTTCAATGTCCTTAATAACAGGAAAAAAATAATAAACAACACCACTTACAAGTTCTCTTTGTTTCTATTATGCCAAATGTTACCCACTGTGCCTACTTGTCTCAAGGCATATAAAGTTCTATTATTCCTATTTTAGAATTCAAGAATCCAAAAAGTTCTTTTCAAAGTACTTTCTCTCCAACTTTTAAAAACATTTCAAAGCTACAGGAATGTCCAAAGCACAATGAATACCCATATGCCTCTTAATTAACTTCAAAACTCTTGGTATTTACAAATCTTACTTATTCTTTCCTCTTCTCTCTCAACATACACATACCACATCCAGATATCACACAATTTTTTTCTAAACCCAATTCCTGAACCTGTCATGATACTTTGCTTTCAATATTTCAACTTGTATCTCCAAAGAATAAAAGCACTGCCAATATAACTATCATACCATTATCACACCAAAGAAACTATGAGATTAAACACAATCTTACATGTAGTAGCAAGTCCCAAATTAGTATTTAAGTAACCTGGCTAAATGTTCTCTATCTTGGCTTGTCTAATGACTGAACTAAAATTGGTTCTCTGGTGATTATTCAGAAGTACCATTCAATCTGTCAAAGAGCATTTCCTTCCTTCATTTCTGGAAAAAACAAACAAACATCATCTAAAATACTCAACCCTCAAAAATCAAGTACGTTGAGTTTCCAGTTTGTTTTCTAAAACCACATAGCAATCTTAAAGTGAAGCCATTCTAATTAACACACTCAAAACTACACACTTTCTTGTTTATGTGCCACAGGAGAGGTTATTATCAAACAATTAGAATTTCACTGAATCAGTTAGTTAGTTTATTTAGAGACAAAGGTCTTACTCTGTTGCCCAGGCTGGAGTGCAATAGTTGCTATTTATCATAACTCAGTGCAGTCTCAAACTCCTGGCAATCCTCCCAAATTGGCATCCCAAGTAGCTGGAACTACATGTGTGCACCACCACATCCAGATAATTTTTAAGGAAATATTTTGTAGAAATGGGGCTCTCACTATATTGCCCAGAATGGTACACTGGCAACACAGCCTCAACCTCCTGGACCCAGGCTATCCTTCAACCTCAGCCTCCCAAGTAACTAGAACTATAGGCACATGCCACCATGCTCAGTTAATGTTTTGATTTTTTATAGAGATGAGGTCTTACTAATGTTGCCCAGGCTGATCACGAACTCCTGGGCTCAAGCAATCCTCCTGCTTCAGCCTGTACCAGTTTTTAAAGGTAAAAGAATGTTGCTTTTAAGAAAAAATACAGTACAAATGAGACTGATGAGACAAATAAACCTGTTTTATACGTGAAAAACATGGTAAGTACACTCATAAAGTTACATGAAAAACTAATTTTTCAGTAGATATAATTTAACCTTAGTCATTGATGTTAGGAACTGTGTAAGATAAAAAAACTATAAAATCCTATCCTTGCTATTAAAGAACACATGACCCAGTTTAAAATTTTTATATTCAAAAAATACAATCTGAAGCTAATATTTAAGGGCTAAACCATGTCATACAGGTAGCTATGATAAATCTACAGTCAAATACTAGCGAACATGAGTTTTTACTTACTATGTGCTGCTAGGCACTGTACAAAGTACATTCCATGAATTCATGCAATCTTACAGAAAGCCCAATTTTCCACTGAGAAAACAGAGATAACAAAGATGACAGCATAAAAAGACTTGTTACAAAGAGTATTTGCTCCAACTTTAAAGTACAGCAAAGCAGAATAGAGAGAAGGTCATTTGAAGATAATGGAAAAACACAAGCCAAACAGGAATATGACATCTATCCAGGTAAGACCAAATAAAAGTTTCAAGCTGAGAAATTAAGGCTGAGTAAACAGGATTGGACTGGATTAGGACACCATTTAAGTACCCAGCAAATTGATTCAAATTTTATAAAACAGCCACAGCAGGGCACCACTAGAGGCTCTATATGCTAAAAATACCCTTTAGAAACAGTAACCTGATAATGTGGAATGAATTAGCGAGAAATGAGAAGAAACTGGCTAATTCAAACATTCACATGCCAACTCAATAAATGATCTGGTACCTGAGGAATCAGAGCTCTGAAACTGAACCAATTCTGCCACACTTCACATCAAAAAGCTCTTTCATTATAAACAATGAAGTGGTAAATATAATTGCAACATATCTTAAATTACTTTTCAAAAACACTTTCAAAGAAGTCAAAAGGTACACTGAAAGCTATGTCATTAAGAAGTGCTAGTCAGTACTATTCTTGATGTTCAGTATTACTATGTCAAAAAAATATGTCATCAAATTTGGCATCTGCATAAATTTTACAGTACAAATATTTACTTCAATAAGAACAACATTATAAAGAAATTTATAAAAGAATTCAACATAAGCTTCCCTATAAT
This sequence comes from Tarsius wallacei, assembly GCA_963574415.1. Taxonomy (NCBI): domain Eukaryota; kingdom Metazoa; phylum Chordata; class Mammalia; order Primates; family Tarsiidae; genus Tarsius; species Tarsius wallacei. The sequence continues at coordinate 6,185 of CAUYQG010131870.1, forward strand.
GCTTTCAAACTATTACAGTATTTACCAAAAGCTAATAAACATATTTTTAGAAGCAACTATTAAGCAACACTTTAAAATTGATGTCATACTTTTTATTCATACACTAATAGTTCAGTATTTGCCATCCATACAATAATTTCCAAAATCCACAACAAACATACCAAAATAAGCTCTCCCAAACACCCTTCTTTCATGATAATTAAACAAACTCCTTCTAAAGAGAAGAGATTTGAGAAAAAGTCTCAAGTCTGTGAAAACTAGATCACTTACCAGTAACTTGAGTTTTCCTATTGGGTCTTTTCCCTCACAGATCCACCTCTCTTGCCCTTCTGTCCAGCATGAGAATCTTCCTGATGGGCATCCACTGGAACTGAGGGGGCATGCAGTACAGACGTATATGTAAGAAAGTTGGGGGGAGGGGATTTGGGAGATGCTAGAGACATGCTTCAGTGCACTTGCTTACCTTCCTGAAATTGGAAATTTCAACGGTTCCTTGGTCCTGGAGACATTCACAATAACTTCAAAGAATGTGGATCTGTGGAGATTACCCAATAGGAGAACTCCAGTTACTGGTAAGTGATCCAGCTTTTTCTTCTCTATCAGAATAAGAAGATTATTTAATTTTATTTGAGATTTGTATTACATGTAGAACTACAGAGGAAAGGGTTGTAAATTCACCAGATAACCATATATACGCACCAAAGTAAATGTGGAAACAATTTGCAAACTACAATATCAACAGAAACTTTTCGCATTATCTGAAACACAAGGGAAAGAGAATGATTTGAATGGTTTCATTTTTAACTGTCTACCATGATGGCAGCCATAATTTAATATACAAAAATTCATCAGACTATTCCATTTCACTGAAACAACATCATTTTTTTTTATTAGTACAGGGGTAAAACTAGTTGATAAAAAGCTACCATTTCTTAATTGGCCATTGTCACTAGCATTTACTGAATTTTAGTATAGACGCCACCATGGTGGACTAACAGTCTATTAGAATTCAGATAAAAAATGTCACTGTACAATGACCACTTGTATACCCAATCCTGAATTGTACCACACATCTTTAAAATGAAGAAATTTTTAAAAAAGAATTCAGATAGAACACATTAAGACAATTACCATTTATCACTAAGTACCTAAAATAACCATTTGTCACCTATTAACAAACCAACCACACACATAAATGTATGCCAGCCACTGATACAATGCTGATTTGAATTCAAATACTTACACAAAAGAAAGTAACGTTTTGATAAATTTTTTAAATAATTGCCTAAAAATTGACCCATCATTGGGGGGAGGGAAGAAAAAACCTATTTCTAATCAAAGAAAAAAACCCTCCAATAGCATTTTGTCTTTAAGCTCAAATGAAGATATTCTATTACCTTTAACTATATACATATTAATCATGTTCTTTTGAATGTGCCACAGCAGTAGATGCCTTCTAACAACTGTACCTACACTAGTAGGTAAGAGCTACAGATATGTTTCAATACTCCTTCACCATTAGGCCACTAAATAATCACCTTAAACCTTTAAGAAACTTATGTTTTCATAATTCTTCATTCTGTGGCAACAAATTGAAGAAAGTACATAGCTTTTCCTTTGTTTTAAGAGTAAATAGGATAAACTTATCTGTAAAATCATTATTTCACAAAAACAAATTCATAATGTAATAGTAATAAAAATCTTACATTTCTATCTTGTTATGAGGTCATATTCATATTTAGTGATGGTTGACAATACTTAATTTTAAGATATAAATTGCCTTGGGTAAATGATATCTATTTTTCTGTAAATCTAAGTTTTAAAGTATAATAGTAATAAATGCATCAGTTTTTTTTGTTGTTGTTGAATTGCATTAGTTTTTAAATGACTCATTCAAACAGGGGTACTACACAGACCTTCATTTCTAATTGTAATAGATAAATATTTTAAAAGGTCACCTAGTTAACTTTTATAGTTTACTAGATTCCAGGTTAACTTTTAGTTGCTGAAGAGTAAGTACATGGCACAAAGGTCTTATGTATTTATAATGATAAAATAGGTAAAGAAGCAGTAACCCAAATATTTTATTCTTATGGTATAAACCTAGTACAAAAGATGACATTAGAAACAAAATGATGGTTTCCAATTTTATTTATAGCAAATGCAGGCTCAATTAAGACTCAAATTTTATGAACCTAAAACAGAGTCAAATGCAGTTTTGAAAATTATTTAAGAGAATTAATATATCTTGAAAATATTTTAAGATAACCAAAAGGGTTACTTAGAGGCTAAAGTTATGTTTTGTTGTTCTTTTCATGCCATAAACTCAACTAAGGTGGAATTCCAGAGATTAGAATGCTCTGTTCAAAGCATCTTGTTTGAACTCTAATACTTATAATGCTCTCCCACAAAACGGCACTCCTTAGTAAGCAAGAACTAAAACAAGCATTTCACTAATGATAAATTATTCCATAAAATCAATCTAAGCCTGAAAAAACTGTTTAGAATAAAAATTTAATGGCTAATTTTCACTTCCACTACTACCCCCTGGTTTGGACATTATATTTTAGCTAGAAGTAACTTAAATTACAAATGGTTTTGAAGATTCCAGGTACATTATTTTCTAATTCTTAGTTAAGATGTAAAAGTCTAATGTCAGATGTATTGTGGCTATGAAAATTTGCTCTTCATGGTAAATTCTATTTTGACTCCTAGAACAACATAATAAATTTTAATAGTACTTACATACATATTCACACATATCTAAATGACATTATTGATGGTTTATACATAAAGTATATACACATACACAAATATACATAAATATAATTGAGATGAAGCGTAATTAACCAAACTAAGGTCAAAAGTGAATTATCAACTTACCTACTAAGCAATGTTATTTACAGAAAACTGTCTTCTTTTTTGTTTCTTAAACAGCTCCTCAGATAGTCTAGGTAAGGCACAGAATCTTACATTTCCTGGTTTTTCCTGGCTAGACCCTCCCTCTCCTTATTATCCAAAGGGGAAAAGCTTCACAGGGCACAGTAGTTGTAAACAGGACTGACACTTATTTCTTTTATACATTTTATTAAAAAGTTAGACAGTTTATTGTTTCTTTTTTTTTTTTTGAGTTGGAGTCTCACTCCGTCGCCCAGACTGGAGTGCAGTGGCCGCTCCCGGCCACTGCAGCCTCGACCTGCTGGGCTCCGGCGATCCTTCCGCCTCAGCCTTCCAAGTAGCTGGAACTATAGGCGTGCGCTACCACGCCTGGCTAATTTTTTGATTTATTGTAGAGATGAGGTCTCGCCAAGTTGCCCAGGCGGGTCTCAAACCCACGGGCTCAGGCAATCCACTCACCTCAGCCTCCCAAGGAGTGGGATTACAGGCTGAGCCACCGAGCCCGGTTTATTGTTTCTTATTCTCCTTTCCATTCTCATAGTACACTTATATTTCCCTCAGAGTCCCCAAACTATAAATACCATCTCATTTCCTACTCAAAAATGTCCTTTCCCTCAGCCTTATCCACTACTTCCCCCATAACAGCTCATAAAGAAACACATAAAAAAGTACTATTTTTAGCTAACCCAAATTAGTCTAAAATCAAAATGGCAAAAACTACATTCATCTATTTGTAAAACAAGGGCCTCACTCTGTTGCCCAGGCTAGAGTACAGTGACATGATCCTGGCTCACTGCAGCCTTGACCTCCTGGACTCAGGCAATCCTCTCAACTTGGCCCCCCAAAGTGCTGGGATGACAGGAATAAGCCACAGCACCCAGCCTTATATATCAAACTATTAACATAACCACCAGGAAATGAATTATTCTCAAATGACTTTGTACATCTTTTGTGGAATGTAGTCTAAGGGCTAAAAGAATTATTAAAAAAAAGAATTATAAAAAAATTCTAAACTTGGTTCAGATCTATTGTTTATACTAATATTGGTAATATTATTTTGAAACTATATTCACATTGTAGGATAAAGAAAATAAGTAACTTATGTTAATGATATTGGGAATCCTGGTCTGCAGCAGAAAAGAACTACAAGGATTGATGTTAAAATTGAATTACAATACCACTAAACACTCATGATTCTTAAAATACATGATTTGGAAATGAGATACTGTAGACAGCAGTTACTAAGTAATACCAATACCATTATCACATCAATACATAAATTAAGTCTTCTAATACTCTAAAATAAGCATTATAATAGACTTACTTTAGTAAAAAAAAAAAAAGCTATTCGGACTTTAAAAGTTGTCAGAATCACACAAATTGTTTTCCATGTTCCAGTGCTTGACTTTTATAGCTAGCATCTTAGAACTGCAACTGCTAACAAATTCTAGAATGAAAATGTAAGTAACAAGATATATTCATGTTCTCAACTGACACACTAATATTCAAACAGTTTGGAACAACTGAAGGTGAAGGATGCTAGTCCTTGCTCTAGGCAGAACAGCTTCACATTTACCTGTTTCACAGTTTGGGTTTCCCCCGTAAGATTCTCTTTCAAGAAATAATTTTGCAACAACAATAAAAAGTTTTAAACTTTAAAGATAGTGAGGTATGCAGCCTCTAAGATGGTCCGCAATGATCCCACCTCCTGGTGTTCAGGCACTTGTATGATCTCCTGCCCGTAAGTATAGGCTAGGTTTAGTGACTCATTTCTAAAGAACAGAATTTGAAAGATGTCATGAGATGTCACTTTCAGAAGTAGATTATAAAAAGACTGTGGCTTCCATTTTGGGGGCTTTCTCTCATTGTCTCTCAGATATCTTGTTTTGGGGCAAATGAGTTACCATGTTCTGAGCAGCCCTAGAGAGAAGCTCATGTGACAAGAAAATGTCTCTAGCCAACAACCAGAGGCCTGGCAAGAGCCCATGAGTGACCTGGAAGCAGGTGTTCTGGGACCTGCTGATACCCACATGAGGGAGATTGCAAGTGAATACTCTCTCAGGTGAGATCTGAGAAGACTGTAGCTCTGGCTGCATCTGGATTACAGCCTTGTGAGAAAAAAGATGACAAAAAGAACTGTAATACTAAAATTAATTTGATGAGATCTTGAAGTCCTGCATTCGTTTTCAAATCAATTCTTAATAACCATCTCGAAAACAAGTGCATTTTCTGTGTAAAACTAATTTTATAAAACTAGTATTTCTAACATAATAAATTTCAAAATAGTCTCAAGCCAACAGTAATAGTTTCTCTAACAATTGAAGAATGGTTCTGAATGCCTCATTTTCCTTCCTTTAAGGGGAAGGTTAATTCTTTTTTATTTCCAATGAATAAATAACTTTTAAATAGCAATTCCTCTATTACATTTTATCACGCCCATGCAAATCATCTGACTTTAAGATAGTTAAATTCATTATCATTTTAAAAGTATCTATAAGCCGGGCTTGGTGGCTCAGCCTGTAATCCCACGCTTTGGGAGGCTGAGGTGAGTGGATTGCCTGAGCCCGCGGGTTCGAGACCTGCCTGGGCAACTTGGTGAGACTTCATCTCTACAATAAATCAAAAAATTAGCCGGGCGTGGTAGCGCGCGGCCACTGCACTCCAGTCTGGGCGACAGATTGAGACTCCAACTCAAAAAAAAAAAAGAAAAAAAGTATCTATAAAGCCATAAGCACTGAAATGCAACACTTTTAAAAGTCTTCATGGAGCAGTTTCTCTCATTCATGCCAGCTCTGGCATGTCTCTCTCTTTTCTTCCTCTCTTCTTTCTCTAATAAACTTTGCTTTTAAACTTAAAAAAAAGTCTTCATGGCAAATACACTAATGACCTGTTTCATGGAAACATACATCATGGTATCAATAACAGAAAGGTATGAACTCATTCTCTTTGAGTTAACCTTAAAATATTAATGCCCCGTTACCTTTCACCTAACTAGAGGAATAACCAAACAAGTCTACTTCAACACTTGGATCCTGCTGATCCTTTCTCCTTACAGTAGCCACACAGCACTTCCACACTGAAACTCACTGGCTAGGCTTCTTGTTACACTACCAATAAAATGATTTCTTGTTACACTACCAATAAAATCTAATGACAGCCAGGCGTGGTGGCTCATATCTGTAATCCCAGGACTTTGGGAGGTGGAAGCAAGAGGACTGCCTGAGCCCAGGGGTACGAGACCAGCCTGGGAAACTTGGTGAGACCTCATCTCTACAATAAATAAATAAAAAATTAGCTGGGTATGGTGACACGCACCTGTAGTTCCAGATACTTGGAAGGCTGAGGTGGAAGGATCACCTGAGCTCAGCAGGTCACTGCACTCCAGCGTGGACGGCAGAGTGAGACTTTGACTCAAAAAAAAAAATAATGATATTATCATTTATGATATTATCATTGTGATCTGGTAGTTTGCCTACTTCTCTATTTTAACACTTACCCCAACCCTACTACATGATAGTTTTTGCTTCTCTATTTTAACACTTACCCCACCCCACTACATGATAGTTTTTGCTTAGTGTGAAACAAACTCTTTCCTATCAGCAGGGTTTTCAACTTGCTATTAACCATAACTCTTGCATTAATACCTCGATACTTCCTCTTATCCTTCAGTTAAAATGCTCCCCCCTCAGAGAAGCTCATCTATTTCAAATTATTCCCCTTGTTATCACAATCTGCAATTAATTATTTATATTCTTTGTTTGAAATTTCAATTCCATGAGGGTAAAGATATACCTTGTTCGCCTTGGTAGCTCCCCAGCACTTGCCCCAAAGAAGCATTTAAATGATTAATAATGAGTAATTAAAATATTTTCAAAATTCACAAGTCGCTCATTGACTTTCAGTTCTAGAGTCTTGGCTGTTCCTTTCCTACACTGCCTATGTTCTAAATAACTTTGTTACTCAGCACTCAGAAACCCTGAATCATTAAGGATTCTAAATCACATCAAATCCAGTGTACTTCAGAGACTTTATAGAACAAATATAGCTTTACAAGAAGTGCTGTGATTTGCTTTGTTAACCAATCAATAAAAAGTGCCATGATTCATTTCTCTTAAAAACAGAAGATGGCTGAGCCCAGTGGCTCAGTCTATAACCCCATCACTTTGGGAGGTAGATGCAAGTGGACTGCCTGGGCCCGCGGGTTTGAGACCAGTCTGGGCAACTTGGCGAAACCTTATCTCTACAATACATTAAAAAAAAAAAAAAAAAAAGATTAGCCAGGAATGGTAGCATGCGCCTTTAGTTCCAGCTACTTGGAAGGCTGAGGCAGAAGGACTGCCAGAGCCCAGCAGGTTGATACTGGGGTGGCAGTGATTGTGCCATTGCACTCCAGCCTGGGCAACGGGAGTGAGACTCAACTCAAAAAAAAGGAGAGGGGGGGCTTCTTCAAACCATACATGCTCTCTCAGAACTAACCATGCAGTTTTCCAGGAGTTTTCAAAGTTACTGTACACTTACTTCCCACTTACATTCTTGACACCAAAATGGACTCAAGCCTTTGGGGTTTTGAAAATTAATCATATTACATTCTGGAGCTACAATCAAGAGTCACCTTTAGAAGTGTAGGCTTAAAGATAGGTATTATTAGGTAATTATAACCTTGGGAAACAAAGTTATCTACTAACAATTTTAACCTCCAATATTAACCTCCTTTATTTAACATATAGTAACTCAGAACTATTGTAACTAACATGAAAAGTTGAGGACATGCACTAAGCAGGATTAGGGTTTTATTACCACTTAAAATATAAGCCTAGCCATACTTGTTAAAACAAATATTACATGAAACTTGAGGGAAAAGTTAAGATTCTGTCTGACACATGAAAAAGTGCTCAGTCTCACTCAACATCAGAGAAATGAAAATCAAAACCACATTGAAATACTCCCTAACCCCAGTAAGAATGGCTGTCATTAATAAAACAAAAAACAACAGATGCTGGCAAGGATGCAGAGAAAAAGGAACACTTCTACACTGCTGGTGGGAATGAAAACTAGTTCAATCTCTATGAAAAACAGTATGGCAATTTCTAAAAGAACCAGAAATTGACTTTCCATATGACCCAGCAATCCCCTACTGGGAATATACCCAGAGGAACTCAAATCATTCTACACAAAAAATACCTGCACATGCATGTTTAGACGAGATTGGGCATGTACAGGGTAGTATGGCCGTAGATTGCACATGCATGTTTATTGCAGCATTATTCACAATAACAAAAACATAGAACCAACTGGTGCTACCCATGGAAACTGGACTGGATTTTTAAAATGTGGTACATATACACAATTGAATATTACACAGCCATAAAGAAGGACAAACATATGGACTTCACAGCAATTTGGACAGATTTAAAGTCTATAATACTCAGTGATCTATCATGGAAACAAAGATCTGAGTACATGTTCTCACTCATAAGCAGACCCTGAACATTTACCACAATACTGTAAGAAAGGGATTGACAGTAGCGAGACACTGCCAGGAGAGGGAGTGGGGAGGCACAAACTACTTCATCTCAAATCAGATGAAGTGGGGACCAAAGGGAGGCCCAAACTTTACCTGTACAATGACCACTTGTATTCCTAATCCTGAATTGTACCCCACATCTTTAAAATAAAATAAAAAGGAACTATGTGCAAGAAAGAGCCCAGTTAGTGCAGGTGAGATGTAAGTTAGTACAGCCATGATGGAAAACAGTATAGAGGTTCCTCAAAAAATTGAAAATGGAACTACCATATGAGACAGCAATCTCATTTCTGGGTATATGTCCAAAGGAAATGAAATCAGTATGTTGAAGAAAGGTCTGTACGCCCATGTTCATTGCAGCCTTAGTCACAATATGGAATCTACCTAAGTGTCCATTGACAGGTAAACAGGTAAATGTGTAATATAAATACAATGAAATGCTATCCAGCCTCTAAAAACAAAAAATCTTGTCTTTGACAACATAGATGAACATAGAAGACATTATGCTAAGTGAAATAAGCCAGGCACAAAAAGACAAATACTATATGATCTCATTTACATGTAGAATCTAAAAGGAACAAGCACATGCAAGCAGAGAATAGAATGATGGTTGCAAGGGGTAGAGGGGAGGTGAGGGAATTGGGAGATGTTAGTCAAAGGGCACAAAGTGTCAGCTATGCAAGATGAATAAGTGCTGGAGATCTGTGGTACAGCATGGTGACTACAGTTAGCAATAATTTATTGTATACTTAAATTTTCTCAGAAAAAATGATAAGTATCTGAGGTGATAGGCATGTTAATTAGCTTAAGTTAATTATTTCACAATGTATATATGTCATGTCTAATTTTTCCTTGCCAATTAGACCTTAACAAACCAACTGGTTACAGAGTATTCTCAGGACCTGATTTGGAGTCCTCTAGAGAACCACCCTGAAGACTTCTAATTCTTCCCTTCCTCCTACTGCCACTGTACCCCCTGTAGGTGACCACCTATCCAAAGCATGTCTCTACAAGTAAGGGCTTTCAAGGTAGCTGGAATCAAGCCTTCTGAAAACCTTCAGTTTTTAAGCTAGTTCTTGCCTTAAATTGGATAAAACTTATAGACCCTCTGAAACCCCCTCTTCAAGATGGCCCTTTAAAAAACCCCGTTTTTATCCACTCAAAGGGCCAGAAAACCGAAATTATAGGAATTTCTAGAATGTTAAGTCTTCCACGTACCACTGGATCTGGGAGTACATACTGCGAAGGGTCTGAGTCTGGGCCCAGCAGCCTCCCAGCCTCAAACCCTTATTCCAAGGGATCTGCAAAGTGTCAGAAATTCTCACAGTACTCCAGAGCCTTGGCATGGTGGCCCAGACAGCAGGCTTCTCACAGCAGTGGAGGGCAATGAGGTCGGAAGAAAGGGCAGAATGAGCTCTAAATCCAGCCATAAGATCTTGGGAAAGTTACTCAGCTTTCCTTATTCTCCTCTGTAAAATAAGCACAATGATACTCTCCACCTCACAGCTTATTTTGAGGCTTCAACAAGGTCAAACATGTAAGGATCTCAGAGCTTTGCCTGACATGTACTTAAAGCTCAAAAACTGTCAGCTACCATTATTATTTTTTTTTCCATGCTCAGGCTGGCAAATAGGCCAAAATATGTAGAGGAGAGACCATTATTTTCCTACTTCTGCCTTCCTGGATGCTAATATCATAAATCAGCTCTGTCCAATAGAACCTATTGTGATGACAGAAACATTCCGTGACTGCATTACCCAATGCAGAAGCCACTAGCCACATGTGGCTACTGAGTACTTGACATGTGGTTAGTGTGACGGAGAAGCTCAGTTTTTACTTTGGTTCTTTTCAGTTAAGTTTAAATAGCCACCTGTGACTCAGAGCTACTTTGTTGGACAGTGCAGTCCTAAATGACCAAATAAGAGGTGACAAGACTTTGAAGTCACAAGGATAAGGATTAAATTCCGAAGTGAAGTTAAAAGAGACAACACAATGCCTTATAGGACTGCTAGGTCTTTTCAAGGGCCAGGAAGGAACAAGGATAGATAACTGTGCAGGGAAAGGAGAAGGCCTGAGATGGGCATCTGTCCCCCCCATCCACTCCACAGAGGGCCTGGCTTTCAGACAGCTGTATGGCATAGCTGGTGCAGAAAGGACGCGGTCTTTGCATTTCCACATGTGGTTAATCTCTTGGGGCCAAGGTGACTGTTCTTGCTATCAGGCAGATTAACTGTGTATTTATGGTCCTGCCTGGAGAGACTAAAATAAGTCATAAACAGTTCCAAACAGCACACTCAGATCCTGTTGAGGGTCTGCTTTTTCTGTATACAAGAGAGCAACTTGCTGTAAACTGTTAAAACGTTGGGGAGGGTGGAAGGATTGGGAGAGAGAACAGAAAAGGACCCCTCTCCTTGGGCTGCAGTGCCAGAGTGATAAGGTGAGCGGGCCTCCAGCTTGAGACCAGATGCCCTCTTGGCTCTGCACTTTGGACAAAATGAGAAACGCGAGATGATACAGCGAAAGGAATGATAGCCAGCAAGGAGGCAGCTGCCATCAGGAAGGCACTTGGAACTAACTGCTCCTCTTTTATCAGGAGCAGCTGTAAGTGATGGATTCAACCTCCAATTTATGTGTCTGCTTGTCTTGCTCTGACTTGAGAACTGAAAAGCAAATCATAAGAAAAAAAAAAATCTCAGGTTTGACTGAGGACTTTGTACCCGAACTAATCTCTAACAGTTTCAAAAATGCTACCTTTGAGATTCACCTCAACAAACACCGCATGTTCTCGCCTATACATGGGAGCTTAACAGTCACAAGGATAAAAATAATAGATACTGCAGACACTAACAGCGGGGAGGGGAAAGGGGAATCAGGGTTCAGCAACTACCTACAGGGCACAGTGTTCACTCTCTGGGAAATGAGCCACCTAAGACCTGATCCCCAGCACTGCACAATGTGACTATGTAACAAATATGCATATGTACCCCCAAACCTAAAATTTAAAAATTTATAAAAAAGAAATTGATTAAGACTACCATTATAATAGTCTTCCTGGCGACAAAATAACACTCTCACTAATACAACTATCAGAAGCCATTCCTGGGCTAATTTAGTGTAAATTTAAATCCCCCTTTTTTATCTGCCTGGAGAAGATATAGCTTCACCTTAAAAAATATTTATATCTTTTACCAAGAAATGCCCCTCCTGGGGGCTTATCCTAAGAAAAAAAATCAGAGACATAAACAAACATCAGTGGACACATGTTCATTACAGTGGTGTTAATAACAAAGAAACTATATAAATATTAAAATAAGAGTTGGTATATTCATGCGATGAAATTTTGCACAGTGATTAAAAACTCATTATCTCAGAGATACTTCGTAACATGAGTAAATGCATATTTTCATGGTATCAAGTGAAAAAAGCAGGACTCAGAATTGTTTATATCGTGTGATCCTAATTTTCTTGGACAAATGGCTTTGGCTGTGGGTAAGGCTGTATAGAAAGAAACTAAGATTATTTCAAGGTATATGTGGAGGTAATCTTTGGATAAAGAAATTAGGAGTCAATTTTACCTTCCACTTTTATACTTTTCTGAAGTTTCTAAAGTTGGTATAACATAAAAGCTCACACTCCATAGTCTCCCAACAGTCAGGTGAATGAAAAATACCTAGTCACCCAGGCTGATAAGAATAGTCACCTAGACTAGTAAGGACAACTTCCTGATCTGAGTTCTCTCTTTTCTAATGCAATGGATGCAGCAATTAATTTTATTTACAGTCTCCTGATAAATGTAAAGTCACTCTAGGCTTCTAGGGGAGTTTTTCTAAACATTCACCAATAGATTTTATTTTCCCCACAAGTACAAAAAGAAATGAATTACCCTCAATGTGTTTATGTGCTGGTTAAGAGGGAAATATTTCTGCCCATACCATTAGCATCTTACAGACATTCTTTTTTTATTCCCAATTCTCATTAGGCATAACTGTCCCTTTGCCCTGTTCTGAGCTACTCGTCTATCTTGAAATAAGGAGAATGTGAATTCCATTAGCCCAGAGGCTTTGTCTATAGAATAATACTGTAACCCCAGAACCTAAAACAGTGTCTGAGACATAGGGGATACTAAATGATGCCAAATCAACGGATGAAAGAAGGAATAGGGGCAATCCCTTCAGGTCCCCTCCCACTGTGGAAGCTTCCCTGTCCTCTCAATAAATTCTGCTTTCTAAAAAATAAAAATAAAAAAAGAAGGAATGGATGGATGGATGGATGGATGGATGAACTCTCCTAGTTGTCAAAATTAAACAAAATGAACAAAAATTGTGAGTAAACCTGTGAGTCAAATTCTGCACCTTGAAGTCCTAAAACGAGGTAATATTTTCAGATACAACATAACATTTGCCCAATAAGTAAATAAACTAAAAATATACAACAAAATAAGGCTAAAAATAAGGAACTAAGCAGCCTAAATTCCTTTAGTTTAGCAAATTAGTTTATCACTTGGAGTCAATTATCAGTCATACTTAGTCTAAACACACTAGTATTAGTATTTAAGTCACAGTTTTTCCTTTTTTTCTATTACATGACCTTTCTGTTGCCTAAAATGGCAACTTTTATTTTCCAAAATTGCCCACAGCAATGTTTCTCATTCCGTATGCTCTTTTGAATTGTGGTCTTGCCTTTTTCTTACCTAAAAATAGAGTGTTTCTCCACCCCCTTGAATCTCTGTACACACTGTGACCCTTTTACCCAATTTACCATGGGAATGATGAGCTGCTATATCTTCACATGGTCTGCTGGAGAGTCGTGGTAAAGAGGACCTATGAACATGTAGCAAGAGAGAAACCCAGCTGAGTTTAGTCTTCCAGACATGCCTACCAAGGCACAGGCATATAAGTGAAGCCATTTGGATCCTCTAGGCAAACCCAATCACTAGCTGAAGACCACTGAGTGATTTAGTCAATGCCACATGGAGAGCAAAAGAATTGCTCTGCTAAGCTACCCAAATTCCTGACCCACAAAATCATGAGATATAATAAAACGGATGCTATTTTAAGCCAATAACTTTGTATGTAGCTTGTTACACCATAATAGATAACCGGAACACTTACCTTAATCATATCACTCCACTCCACCAAGAGATGGTCATAATTCATTTAGTCAGTGTGACAAGATAACTTAATGGAAAAGTTCATTTTTTTCTCACAGATTTATTAAAATGAGAAACCAGTGGTATTTTCTCTTCACAAATCCCTCAACTCCATCCTTCAAAAATAAAAGAGTGGTGTGAGGGAGTCCTGAAGGCCTGGGAAGACTTTTGTAACTGCATGAGCCAATAAAACACAGCAAGAGTGATGTTGTGTGCCTTCCAAGGCTAGGTCATAAAAGGTAGTACCACTTCTGCCTGGCTCTTTCTCTTATGAAACTTGTCCTTCGAACCCAACTGCTATGCTTAGTCAAAGGCCAGCTCATGTGGAGCGGGCATATGTGGATGTTTCAAACAACAACCCCAACTAAGGTCCTAGACAACAGCTAGCATCAAACACCAGATCTGTGAGAAACAAAGCTGAGGTGACCTCAGTCCCAGCCACTGTCTGAATGCAATCTCAAGTGACACCACAAGTGAAAAAAAAAACTGCTCCACTGGACCTAGTCAACTACCAGAACCATTAAAAAATCATCATAATGCATGATCATTGTTGTTTGACAACACTAGGCTTAGAATGATTTGTTATGCAGCAATACATAGCAAGAACACTGAGTCTTAATGTCCTAAACAAAAATAACCAGCTATACCTTGAACATGGCATGAAGACAGGAAAAGAAAGATGACAGGAAAAGGGTGTTCCCAACATGTAAAAAAGAATAATATTTAGGGAACAAAGTGTGGCCCTACGTTCCTTCTAGGACATCTATGGTACAGACACACCAGCAACCCATCAGAGTGGAAAAATAATGACATTTCTTTAATTGTCTCATTCTCCTGATACCCAAACACACTGTACTATATTGTTTGGGCTTTACCATCTCTAAGTACCCTATAGCACAAAATCTCAACCATCCTACACATGATTGAAATTAGGAGAAGAAATGCAATTTATTTGACTACTTACTAATGAATCCTTGGGAAATAAAAATGAATTTTTAAAAAGGTAGTTTGAATTTTGAGATTTAAGTCCTGCGGACTAGGTTCTATAAGTTCTAATCTCCAGTTATCTCATTCCATTGTATCTTTATAGAATATAAAAAGTCCAGCCAAAGCCAAGGTGCAAAAGAAAAGTATTCCAATTTCTTTATTCTCTCTAATTTTTTTTTAATTTGATATTTAAGAGTGCCGAACGATTTTACAGCCTAGTCTTATCACCAGTACAGAATGGGGCACGTTGAATGAGATTCCACCTAAATTGGCACTATCTTGTCATGGCACAGTTGCTTCCTGGGAGCTAGCATTTGTTATGCAACTCAAAAGACTGTGCTAATTGTTGACCTAACAGTAGTGCAGCTGCAAGCTGAAAAAACACCCAGGTCCCCACAGGACAGCTAAAAAAATGCAGAAGTACACCACTTGTAGCAGGCAAAATGACTAAATTCAGCCCCATAGGCAAAATCAAGAATTTGACCCATTTTTTCTGAGAGGGGAAAAAAAACTTTTCCTTATGGCAGGACTTCTGCAGGTTTAATGAACAAATGTGATTAACGTGATTCCTGAAAATAATGACACTACCAAATAAAAAGAAAACTGGTTGATAAATTCTATGGCAATGACTCATCTTTGTCCACACACCCCATGACTTGAAATATACCTAGAAATACATTGTTCAATACAACATGTGGCCAATAAGCCTTGAAATATGGCTTGTACAATGGAGAAACTAAATTTTTTACTTTATTTCATTTTAACTTACTTAAATTAAAATTTTAAAACATGATCAACTCAGCTGCTGAAGAAGTTTTAATTGTTTTTACAACAACTTGGTCAAGAATCTACTTCTCAACCATACATTTTAAAAACTCAAACTACAGATTACATACTGATATAAAGTTAGGGTCCAAATTAAATTATGCTGTAAGTGTAAAATTCATACCAATTTCAAAGTATTAGTACTATGAAAAAACGTATTAAATGTTAATAATTATATCTGTTATATTTTGAAATGTTAATGTTTGAAATATAAGTTAAATAAAATAAATTGTTGAGATTAATTTCATCCATTTCTTTTTACTTTGTTTAATGTGGATTCTAGAAAATTTTAAATCACATAGGTAGCTCACATTTTATTTCTATTGGATGGCCTTGACCTAGAGAATTGCCTTAATCCTCCAATTCACTTTTGAAATGAAAGTTTCCATGTCTTGTTTTTTATTGACCCTATGTTGCCTAAATAGATATCAGTTGCATTTTAAATTTGTTATTTAAACTCAAGCACTGTGATGATAACTATTGAGGATATAGAATAAAAATCACAGCACCAGCCTTCCAAGATCTTATAACTTAGTGAGGTAGTGACATGGTAAACCAAAAATGGAAATAGTGTTATAAGTTAGAAAAAGAGATGCATGCAGGACATGGAAATGCAAAGAAGAGTCATTTAACTTGGCCCAGCAAGAAAAGTAGAGAAGGCATCCTAGAGGCAGGGTCAGTTGAACAAGAAATTGTTCATGCAGTTTGTTTCATACTTCCTTTTTTTACTGATAGTCTACTCACATGTTATAAGGTCATGTTCTGTTGATTACTCCTCTCTGGAGTCACATACCCTTGGACTTACAATTTGTTCAAGTATGATGAAAAGAGAAAATGGGAGCTTTCATTGGCCCAGCCTAAAGTGTTTTGGGGTTTGGGGATTTGTTTGTTTGTTAACTTTTATTGATACATAACAGATGTACATTTTTTGGAGTTGAAGTTTCATTTCAGGTTTGTTGTCTCAGAAACTCAATGTGTCCTCCACCCTCGGGAAGGTATCTCTTCTCAGTATCCAGAATTACCTATTTAGAGGACTTAAAGAGGAGCCCTGAGTCTTTAGTTTGCTGATGAGTGCTTGTTCATCTCTGCTTAGCTGCCTTTGCTCAAAGCTACAAACCAATGACTGTTTCTCTTCTTCTTCCTCTTAGCTCCAAACTGATTCTCTTGATGAGGAACTTGGAGAAAATAAACATGGCATGTCCTAGCAATTCTTCTCTTAAAAAGTAGCACAAGCCCCCTTACTTATTTTTTTTTCCCAGAACATTTTGCACACTACTCTTGACCCAGAAAGCTATATTGATGCTATCAGCTGTGGGCATCCTCTTTCAACTTCATCCAAATTTCACTGTTTGACTTACAGGCAGAAACCATGATTGTCATTATAGCATTGCCTAGTTTCAGTGAAAATCAAGGGTTATTAGTTTCTACTACTGCTTTTCTTGTATTATATTGGATGGTTCTTAGGAAGGAATGTCTTGTTAAGCCACTTAATTTTTTTTTAACCTGGAGGTTTATATGTGTGTTTTAGAGAGGTCATCCTGGAATCAGTGTAGAGGAGAGCTAGGAAAAGAGATAGGGGTGTATTTTATCCGTTTAACAAGTATCATATCAGGTACTTGATCTAGCTCCTAGAGTGCAAATGAGTTCACATTCTAAGGTACTGGGGATTAGGAATTCAGTATATCTTCTTTGTATCTTAATATCTCTCAACCCATAGAGATATATGGAAGAAAGAACTAGGGGAAGCAAATGAACCAGGTGCACATAATCTGATTGCCAGGCAAAATTCAGACAAGAGTTCCACTGATATCCATGCTAATGAAATTCAAATGAAACAACCAAAGAGATGAGCATTTTTCTTCAACAATGTTTTTTGTTTGTTTGTTTGTTTGTTTAGACATGGGGTACAATTCAGGATTAGGTATACAAGTGGTCATTGTACAGGTAAAGTTGGGACCTCCTTTTGGTCCCCACTTCACCTGATTTGAGATCAGGTACCCTTGTTGATGCAATATGTCCCCCCTCCCTCCCCTGGCAGTGTCACACTACTGCCAATCCCTTTCCTACAGCATTATGATAAATGTTCAGGGTCCACTATTGAGTAAGAACATGTGGTACTCAGCTCTTTGCTTCTGAGATAGATCACTAAGTATTATAGACTCTAAATCCATCCAAGTTGCTACAAAGTCCATATGTTTGTCCTTCTTTTGGCTCATAATATTACACTGTGTGTATGTACCACATTCTTTTTATTCAGTCCAGTTTTGATGGGCAGCACAGTTGGTTCCATGTTTTTGCTACTGTAAATAGTGCTGCAATAAACATGCATGCACAGGTATCTTTTTGGTAGAATGATTTGAGTTTCTCTGGGTATATTTCCAGTAGGGGGATTGCTGGGTCAAACGGAAGGTAAATGTCTAGTTATTTTAGAAATCGCCACACTGTTTTCCATAGAGGTTAAACTAGTTTGCATTCCCACCAACAGTGTAAAAGCATTCCCTTTTCTCTGCACCCTTGACAGCATCTGTTGCTTTTTGTTTTGTTAATGATGGTCATTCTTACTGGGGTTAGGTGGTATCTCAATGTGATTTTGATTTGCATTTCTCTAATGATTAGTGAGTCTGGGCACTTTTTCATGTGTCTGTTGGCTGCCTGTATGTCTTCTTTTGAGAAGTGTTTATTCATGTCTTTGCCCACTTTTTAATGGGGCTGTTTGTTTTTTTCCTTTCAGCATGTTTGAATTCCAGCAATGTTTATCTACACACACAAAAAAAAAACCCCTGCAGATTCCATTTTATTTTCTCTCATTTTGTTTAATTATTGGACATTTGGAGGGGGGTACATTTGTAGATATCTACTATTTTGATCACACTACAATTAACTGGTGGGTTATGTAACCACCATTTTCTTTTATTTTTTTACTTTTATTTTAATAATGTCGGGTACAATTCAGGGTTAGGTGCATAAGTGGTCATTGTACAGGTAAAGTTTGGGCCTCTCTTTGGTCCCCACTTCACCTAGTTTGAAATGAGGTACCTTATTGATGTTATGTGCCCCCCCCCCGGTAGTTTCCTGCTACTGCCAATCCCCATTTTCAACATCGTTGATATAAGAAAGTGACTTAAACCTAAGCAATTGGATTTCTTGTACTGAAAGCAGCAAATAACTTGCTGTTGTCCATATTAGTCAGGGTTCTCCAGAGAAACAGAACCAACGGAAGATAGAGATAGATGATAGATGATGATTAGATAGACGATAGAAAGATGGATAGATAGATAGATAGGTATTTATTACAGGAATTGGCTCACATGATTATGAAGACTGAGAAGTCCCACAATATGCCATCCACAAGCTGGAGAACCAGGGAAACCAACAGTGTAACTCTCAGTCTAAGACTGAAGGCCTGAGAACCTGGGAAGTTCTTGTCCTGGAGTCCTAAGGCTGGAGAACTGAGAATTCTGATGTCCAAGGGTAGGAGAAAATGGTTTTCCAGTGCCAGAATACAGAGCAAATTTGCCTTTCTGTTCTATCCAGGCCCTCAACAGAGTAGATGGTGCCCATCTGCGCTGGGCGAGAGTGGATCTTCCTTACTCAGTCCACTGATTCAAATGCTAATCTCTTCCAGAAACACCCTCCCAAACAAACCCAGAAATAATACTTTACCAGCTATCTGGGTATCCCTTAACCCCATTAAGTTAATACCTAAAATTAACCATTACCGTGTCCTTTTTGTTCAGAAGGAAGCAGACCTTCCGGTAATTTATGCTTTATCCTCATCCAGTGGCAAAACATAATGAAAATTTGGTCCAACACACATAAAAAACAAAATAATTTTTAATGGGAAATTTCCAACATACACAAGGGTAGAGAGGATAGCATAATGAACCCCTGTGCAACTACTATCCAGCTTCAATAATGATCAACTAATGACTCCTCTTGTTTCATTCATGTCCTCACCCATTTCTCTCCTCCCATATTATTTTGAAGCAAACTTCAGACATTGAAACTTGTCGTCTATAAGAATTTCAGTATTTCTAAAGGATTAAAATAGAACCACAGTATCATTGCCATACACAAAAATCAACAATAATTTCTTAATGACATTAAATATCCACTATGTACTATTCTCATAATTGTTTTTGTAGTTTGTTTAATTGAAATAAGATTTAAATAAGGACCACTGTGATTTGTTCTTGCCCAATAGTTCTGCTTTCTTTTTTTTTTCCAAGAGATTAGATGTGCTTCCACCAAACACTAATAAGTTGCCCTTTTACCTCTTCCCAATGCCAGGATCTCAGAACACTGACGCCATTGGCTCCCTCCCCCTTTTTGTGCTACTATACTTGCATATTTTAATTTTAAATGTATTCTAAATTGTGATATTGTGAAATACATATTTGATCTTTGTTCCCACCTCCTGGCATACAACTGCTAAAAGCCTTGGAATCTTCAAAATGAGGTCCTTCGTATGCTAATAAGTTGATTGATGTCTGGCAACCTCTGAGTAGCTTTAAGATGGGTCTGGTCACAGGAAAGACCGAGACATGATTAGGGCCGGGACTTTCAACTTCCTCATCCCAACATCACCCGCCATCCCACCTCCAGGGAAGGGAGAGGGGCTGAATGCTGAGCAGATCACCAATGGTCACTGGTTTAATCAATCATGCCTACATAATGAAGCCTCCATAAAAACCCAAAGGAGGTGGATTAGGGATGGGAGAACAAGGTCCAGATAGCTGAACTCATGGAGATTCCTACAGGGTGACTCACCTGAGAGGTCATGGGTCCTACGCTCCTCTTCGTATAACCTTACCCTATGCATCTCTTCATCTGTATTCTTTGCAATATCTTCCATAATAAACCAGTAAATGTAAGTAAAGAGTTTTCTTGAGTTCTCTGAGCCACTCTATCAAATTAGTTGAACCCAAAAAGGGGGTCATGGGAACCCTGATTTATAGCCAATCAGAAGCCAGTGGAATCGGCATAGAAAGTGGTGGATAATCTCGTAGGACTGAGCCCTTAATATATGGAATCTGATGCTATCTCCAGGTATATAGTATCAGAACTGAATTGAATTAGAGGACACTCAGATGGTGTCCACTGTAGAACAGATTGTTTGGTTGGTGTGTTGGGGGAAACCCTCACATCTGTTCATAGAAGTCTTCTATGTTGATTGTTGAGTGAACAAATAGAAAAAACACTTTGGCTTTTTTTCTATATCTTCAGATAAATCATACAAGATATTATCATTGTTGTTCTGTGCAGTTAATATTCATTTGGATTTATTTTCATTTTTTTCCACTCTTCATATCTTCCTGCATCTCCAACTGTCCACTTGACATGATCTTCCTTCATACTCTTTAGAATTCCCTTTAGTCAAGGTTTGCTGGTGACAAACTTCGTCAGAAAAGACATTTTATATTTATTGTTAAAGATATTTCACTGGATTCTATTTTAGAACTTTGAAGATGTCATTCCATTCCATCTCCTAGCTTCCATAGTTTCTACTGAAACATCAGATGAAGTCCAGCTGATAATCCTTTGGGGTAATCTTTCTTCCTCTGGCTGATTTTAGATTTTCTCCTTGTGGTTTTCAACATTTCTACCACAATGAAACTGATGTATTTTTCTTTTTTTTCTTTTTTTTTTTCTTCTTCTTGCTTATGGTTTGTGGGGGTTCTTGAATTAATGGCATTTTAAAAATAATTTTGGAAAATTACCAGTCAGTATGCCTTCAAATATCACACCTATCCTATCTCTTCCTTGTTCTCCTTTTTAGACTTCAATTTCTAGTACAGCCTTTGTATCTTACCCTCTACTCTGTACTTTTTCTTCTCTTTGTGTCTTTGTGCTTCGTTCTGAGTATTTCTTGCCACATTCCATTTCACTCATTCTCTTTTCAGTTCTGTGTAATCTGCAATTAAACCCATCCACTGAACTTTTATGTAAGTTATTATGTTTTCTGGTTCTCAAATTTCCATTTGTTTTTCAGTTCTCTATTCAGAATTTTAATTCTGACCCCTAGAATTCTAAATATAATCGAAAAGTCAACCTGACAACTCCATTATCCAGATGGCCTATATAAAATAATTAATAATGTTGTTAGAACACAGCAAAAGAAACCATCAAGAGAGTGAGAAAAAATATTTGCTAATTCTGTATCTGACAAAGGTCAAAAATCCAGAATCTACACGGAACTCAAAAAAACTGAAAAGAAAAAAAAAGCTCTATTAAATATTGGATGGAGGACATGAATAGACACTTCTCAAAAGAAGACATACACGTAGCCAAAAGATACATGAAAAAATGTTCAGCCTCTCTAATCATCAGCAAAATGCAAATCAAAACCACAGTGAGATACCACCTAATTCCAGTCAGGATGGCCATCATTAATAAATCAAAAAACAACAGATGCTGGCACAGGTGCAGAGAAAAGGGGACAATTCTACACTGTAGGTGGGCGTGCAAACTAGTCCAACCTCTATGGAAAATAGTGTGGCAACTTCTAAAGGAACTAGAAATTGATCTTTCATATGATCTAGCAATCCCCCTTCTGGGAATATGCCTGGAGGAACACAAATTGTTCTACAAAAAAGACACCTGCACACACGGTTATTGCCACACTACTCACAATAGCAAAAACACAGAACCAACCCTACTGCCCATCGAAAGTAGACTGGATAAAGAAAAAGTGGTACCTACGCATGATGCAATATTACACAGCAATAAAGAAGGACAAAATCATGGACTTTGTAGCAAATTGGATGGAGTTGGAGACAATCATACATAGTGATCTATTGTGAAACAAAGAATCGAATACCACATGCTCTCACTCATAAGTGGAATCTGTACACTAATCACAATAGCACAAGGGAGGGATCGGCAGTCACAGGACACTGCTAGGGAGAGGGAGCATGTAACAACACAAAGGGCCCTAAACCAGGAGAAGTGAGGACAGTTGGAGGCCCAAACTTCACCTGCACATAGATTACTTATGTACCTAATCCTGACTTGTACCCCACAACTTTACAATAAAATAAAGTAAATAATAAGAGTAATACCGCTAGAATCAAAATTAATTTTCTGGAAAATTGTGTTAGCACACATAGGACCTTGTTACACATTTAATTAAACTTGAAATTATCAGCAAATTCTATCTAAATAAACGTGATTAGAAAAATAAACAGCCTACAATACTTATCAACATTTTGAAACATTCTCACATATTTTTTGCAAATAAATAAGCATCTATATTTTGAAGCAATATACCAACTAGGAGAAAAACCTTTATTTGCTATAAAAGACATTGCCAAAAACTCAATAATTATATTTGTTATCCATTAACACTTTATTAGTGTCACACAGTAAAAGACCATAATTTTTTCTTTAAAATTTGGCATAATTAATTGGAAATATAGTTTTTGTTTGAATTCTAAATTACAAGTCAGTCAACAGTCTAAGTCATCCTTTGTTTAAAGACACAAATTGCAAGTTCTATCACCACAGAAAAGAAAATGGCCACCGGGCTCGATGGCTCAGCCTGTAATCCCAGCACTTTGGGAGGCCGAGGCGAGTGGATTGCCTGATCCCACAGGTTCAAGACCCGCCCGGGCAACTTGGCGAGACCTCGTCTCTACAATAAATAAAAAATTAGCCGCGCATGATAGTATGCGCCTATATGCGCCTATAGTCCCGGCTACTTGGAAGGCTGAGGTGGAAGGATCGTTGGAGCCCAGCAGGTCGAGGCTGCGGTGGCTGGAAGCGTGCCACTGCACTCCAGTCTCAGTGACAGAGTGAGACTCAAACTCAAAAAGAAAAAAAGAAAAAGAAAATAGCATCATCAAAATTATATTTTCTGAGATATTTAAAACTTACCACACCACAGTATTTTGTTAATAATATCAAAATCCAATATTTCCTCATAATTTATTCTCAGTTGCTGAAATGTAAGTGTTGTTTAAAATATTCAGTTGACAAGCAACTAAACCTTAAATTTGTATTTGCAAACATCTAAACCAAGTATGATGTTCCAATATATTATAATAAAAATGTTTTGCTCAGTGAGTAAAATTATGTATGTATCGTTAGAAATTAATAAAACAAAAAAGCATGAAGATCTTCTTGACTAAATTCAGCACAGTCAAAACACCAAATTAATCAGTGTTAACAGAGATC
This sequence comes from Tarsius wallacei, assembly GCA_963574415.1. Lineage (NCBI taxonomy): Eukaryota > Metazoa > Chordata > Mammalia > Primates > Tarsiidae > Tarsius > Tarsius wallacei. The sequence goes on from CAUYQG010131870.1 coordinate 29,743, forward strand.
TTAATGCAATAGCAGACATGCTCAAAAAAAGATTTTTAGCTTCTCTCGACTATACAGCACTAAATCTAGGCCAAATTAATTTACAAGTAAAAATAATAGATGCATCCTGTTTCAGCAGTTTGTAATACATGTGCATTTTGAAAATAGAGACTCAAGCATTGCACTGGACAAATCTAGTTTGGCATAATGAAATTAAATACAAAAGCTTGCTTCTAATCACATTCTTTTTCGGTTGACAAAATATGTATGTGTCACGTAAAACATGTTGCTTGGAAATATATACACACTGTGAAATGAATGGCTAGAGGTTGGCTAAATCCAGCTCTGCTTTCTGACTGCTACCACTGATAAACTCCATGTGCTCCTCCCCTCAACCAATCCTTCATTTTGCTCATGGTAAATTCCGTCTACCAGAAATGCTTTATGCACCTAAGGGCAGAGACAAGAGACAAGCAAACATAACTCACCTTGCATTTCCATTAACTGCATTTTATAGACTCGAATCCAAGGGCTCCGTTGCCAACTATGAAGTGACAGGGCCAGGACTAAAGTTCAGGTATATTTATTACCAAAAAGGTACACTTTTCTCTAAGAGTGGTCTTCAGATTACAAGCATCAGAATCACCTGGGATGCTTGTTTTAAATGCATCCAGAGAGGAAGCGAGAGAGAAAGACAAGAGACACAGGTTTGTGTGAAATTCCCCTAGGTCTTACCCAGACAAAGTTGAAAGAAAGAGCTTTAACGGAAGGAGGTAGAAGAGAATGTTATCCTGCATGTGAGAAAAAATGCTTAAAATAAATTAAGGCATGAGCAGAGAAACACATACACAGAGAGAGAGAGAGAGAGAGAGAGAGAGAGATCTTAGCACACGTGCAACCCCAATAGAGCAATAAGGGCATCAAAGAAGTAACGGGGAGAAGGTATGGGGACCCTGTGATGACAGAGGCAACCCAGCACAATCCAGCAGTTGTGTATATGGTGAGGAAGGGTTAGGAAGAGGGTCTTACATCTTGCACTGATGTTTACAAAAATTCATAACTTGATGGAACCTAAAAGGAGAGGAAGCTTGACATTGATGTTGCCCACTTGTACCTATAATCGCCTTTGCCCTTTTATTTGTAAAATATCTATGACATGAATGAAGAATCATGCTCTCATCAAATATTCAGATTAGTAAAATCACTATCCAGTTGGTTAATCTACTATAAGAGATAGGATGTAATTAAATATATATATGTATATAACATAAACCATGGCAAAACTGAACATAATCTAATTCATTTTTGTTCACTTTACAGGTATTTTGTGATCTTTCAATCACCAGTAGTATCTCTATTAACCTGTAATATAGAGTGAGCCCTCAGCATGTGCTTGTTGATCGATTGCAAGTAAAACTACAGTTTCCTACTTATATGCAGAATTCTATAGAGGAAAGTTTTAAGCACACTGTGAGCCTAAGCAGAAAATCAGATAATAACAGAACTAAAACAAGGAATGGGGGTGGCCAGGACTGGGAGCTGGGGGAAATGGGAGATGTTGGTCAAAGGGTACAAATTTTCCTTTATTAGACAAATAAGTTCTAAAGATCTAAAGTATAGCATGCTAACTCTATTAATAGCTAACAATAATGTATTGTATACTTGAAATTTGCTGAGAGAGTAGAGATTAAGTGCTCTCTCTCATCACTAAAAAAGTTTACTACATCAGGTAATGAAAATGTTAATTAGCTTGATTATGGGAATTATTACACAAAGTATACATATATCAAAACACTATGTTGTATACCTAAAGTATATACAATATATACAATTTTTATTGTTAAACATACTTCAATAAAGCTGGAAAAAAAATTAAAATTCCATAATTATAAATTTTCTATAAAAGAGAAAATTTAATTTTGTATATAACATATATAGCTTGCTGGTACACAAAACTTCAAGAGAGAGAAATTAGAGAAAAAGGGAGAAAAAAATTCAGATGGGTTTCGAATTTTCCTTTATAAGGAAATTTTCTTCATAAAATGAGTATGTTTTAGTGTTTTACTGAATAGCACGGTAACAGCCTGGTAATTACTGAGGTTACTGATGATTGTCAAACTACCTACAGAAGGAGAATTTAAGAATAAGAAGAGGATAAGGGGGAAAAAAATAAACTGAGACAGAAATTAAAGACACAGATTCTGCCAAGGTTGCTGTTCTGCCAATAGCAGTGAGGAGGGACCTAGGTCTCTCCCAACAATCAACAATAAGGAGGGGGATGGGAGAATTTATCTTTTCTTATTTTTAATTGTGACCAGAAAAATCATCTAACAACATTTACCACATAAACCATTTCCAACTGTCTAGTTCAGTAGTCCTAGTCACATACAACTAATCTCCAGGACCTTTTCTTTTTTTTTTTCATTTTGAGTTGGAGTCTCACTCTGTCACCCAGACTGGAGTGCAGTGGCCGATCCCGGCCACCGCAGCCTCGAACTGCTGGGCTCTGGCGATCCTTCCGCCTCAGCCTTCCAAGTAGCTGGAACTACAGGTGCGCGCTACCACACCCGGCTAATTTTTTGATTTATTGTAGAGATGAGGTCTCGCCAAGTTGCCCAGGCGGGTCTCGAACCCGCGGGCTCAGGCAATCCACTCACCTCAG
>CAUYQG010131871.1:0-10222 GCA_963574415.1 Tarsius wallacei
GTCTGTCTATCTTCACTATAGCATCCAGCAAAAGCTGTCTAGATCCTGAGTTCCTGAAGGCTATCCCCATCATGAAAACCCGCAGTGGCATGCAGGTGTGTCTGCACATGGGTCATTGGGGGACCAGCGGGTGTTCATGAACTTGCAGGTGTCCATGAGTTTTGTGTACAACATTGCACACGCGCCTTGAACTTTGCCGTTGCTCCTTATTATGTGCTGCTCTCTGTACATGCATGTGGACACTGCATGTGTATCACATGTGCAGGGGTATGTTTCATGCATATGTATGTCTGTACATGTGAACAAAGGCTCTGATTGCTGAGAAGATGTCTAATGTGCTTGTGTGAGTCTGCATATATCATACAAAGAAAGGGTACCAGTGTCACATTTGCTACATGCATGTATCCATGATCTTTGCAGGGGATTTGTATGTGTACATGCCTGTATGGCATTGGTATGAGTGCACTTGATGTGTAAAGTGTGTCATGTGTGCCTTACATGTACACGTGTGTGTGTAGAGGGGTCTGTAAGGAATCCATACACACACATGCAGGTCTGCTTCCCTCCATTCTACTGGGGTCGCCGGGATTCCTCCCTTAACTTCCCTCCCTTGACTTTCCCGTGTAGTTCTCGTGCGCGGCCCCCACCCTGAACAGCTGCCCGGAGCCCTCACCTGAGGTGTGGGTGTGCAACAGCGACGGCTATGTGGGCCAGGTGTGCCTGCTGAGTCTGCGCGCCGAGCCCGACGTGGAGGCCTGCATCGCCGTCTGCTCTGCCCGCATCCTCTGCATCGGGGCAGTGCCCGGCCTGCAGCGCCGCTGTCACCGGTGAGGACCGGGTGGCGGGGTGGGCGCGCGCTGCGGGCCTGAAGACAGAGCCCCGCCCTCCCCGCTCCTTCCCCTTCCTCCGCCTTCCTCCTCCTTCCTCCCTCCTCCTCCCCCCGCAGGAGGCCGGCGAAAGGTGGCTGTGGGCGGGGCCCGGTGGTTGTGGGCGGGGCTCGGTGGGCGGGGCCCTGTCGGAGAGCCCCCAGCAGGTCCTGCCGAGCCGCGCTCATCCCTCATCCCTTCGTCTCGCAGGGAGCAGCCTCCGTCGCTTAGGAACGCACCCGAGATAGCACCGGAGCCTGCCGGGCCGGAACTGGATGTCGAGGCTGCCGCAGACGAGGATGCCGCGACGCTGTCAGAGCCGGGGCCCCAGCCCTGTTTGCACATCTCCATTTCAGGCTCGGACCTGGAGATGGCGCCAGGCCCGGCCGAGGGTGACCCCCGCCCAGAGCTGGTGCCCTTTGACAGTGACTCTGACGATGAGTCTTCGCCCAGCCCCTCGGGGACCCTGCAGAGCCAGGCCAGCCGGTCCACCATTTCTTCCAGCTTTGGCAGTGAGTGCCCAGCTTGAGACTGGCAGGCAAGGCGGACTGCCCAGAGGAGGGGACAGTGCAGGCAAAGGCGTGGAGTCAAACCTCAGGATGTTGGCATGCAGAGCAGTGTGGGTAGGAGCTGTGACACTGAGGACCGGGAGGACAGTGGGACAGTCAGGCAGGATCCTGAAGACTCAGGAGTGCCCAACTGAGGAAGATAGGATGCTGGGTGGAATGGTTGGTCTCTCTGTTCAAGGTATAGCAAATGGATGGGAGGGGGCCAGGCTCAGACAAGGCACGGGTAGCACTAAGCTATCAGTGAGCAGGAGAACAGGCCTAAGCAGATGCACAGGCCTAAGGAATGGGGAGGAACAGCTGCGAGAGGCCCTCAGGAGGAACATGGCGGGGAGGGATGTGTTGACACAGGCCTAGAAAGATATCTGGTCTCAGGTCTGGCAGAGGGGAATGGAGACAGAGAACCTTGTCTCCCTCAGATGAGGAGACCCCGAGTTCCAAAGAGGCCACGGCAGAAACAACCAGCTCCGAGGAGGAGCAGGAGTCTGGCTTCCTGCCGCTGTCTGGCTCCTTTGGGCCTGGCGGTCCCTGCGGCACCAGCCCGATGGATGGGAGAGCCCTTCGCCGCTCCAGCCATGGTTCCTTCACGCGGGGCAGCCTTGAGGACCTGCTGAGCGTCGACCCTGAGGCCTACCAGAGTTCCGTGTGGCTGGGCACTGAGGATGGCTGGTAGGGACAGGAGAGGAGTCGGGGAGACAGTGCTAGAACCCTGAGATCCCTGCTCTGGAAATCACGTGGTATCCTGAAGCAGAAGCAGGAGGGCTTTGGGTCATACCTCGGGAGTACTTGCTAGTCAAGGATGCCAGTGGGTCTTAAACCCACAGGGAGGCTGTGGGATCTCAGTACTTATGGAATGGAGAACATGGTGGTGGAGGCAAGGAGGTGGAGGGATGACTCCAGGGACTGGTGTGCTCCAAGCATTTGTCATAGGTGCACACCCCAATCCACAGTGTCCACGTATACCAGTCATCCGACAGCATCCGTGACCGCAGGAACAGCATGAAGCTCCAACACGCAGCCTCTGTGACCTGCATCCTGTAAGGCTCCAGGGGCCCTTCCTGTCCAGATCCTTCTCAGCCACATGTATAGTCCTTTTTCTGTTCACCTGCTGCTGTGCCCCTCTCCCCAGGCTAGCTGTGCCTCTTAGGGCAAGTTACTACCTTTTCTTAGCCTCGGGCTCCCCCCAACTGGAGAACAAGGGGTGGGAAGAGGTGGTCTTTCAGGAGCAATAGCCATTTTGTCTGTGATTCCTCTGGCCCTGGGTGACCTGCTTTGACCTCAGGAATTCTCTGACTCCTCCCTCTTTTCCCTACCCAGGTATCTGAATAACCAGGTGTTTGTGTCCTTGGCCAATGGAGAACTTGTGGTCTACCAAAGAGAAGCAGGTGACTTCCCACCCTGCCCCCTGCCCCCGGGTCCCCTGCTGGTGTTGGAGCTCTCTCCTGGACATGCGGACTCCCAGGTCCCCTCTGGGTCTCGGCGTCCTCAATTATAAATAGGGATGTTAACACTTAATTTCAGAGGAGAGTGATGCTTAAATTCAGAACTGGATTGAATTTCCTACTTTCTTTATCCCACTCCAGGCCGTTTCTGGGACCCCCAGAACTTTAAATCAGTGGCTCTGGGCACTCAGGGGAGCCCCATCACCAAGATGGTGTCTGTGGGTGGGCGACTGTGGTGTGGCTGCCAGAACCGAGTCCTTGTCCTGAGCCCTGACACGCTGCAGCTGGAGGTATGAGGGGCAGGGAGTTGGAACTGGCGACTTGGGATGAGCTGAGCCCATGAAAGAGGGAGCAAGACTATGGAAGGGGGCACACAGAGAGCATCCAGTTGAGGACTGGGACCTTCCTCCGACCACGGTGTGATGCTGGGCTAGTCCCTGTCTTTCTCTGACCCTCATCTCTTCTCTAGCTGGTGTGGATTCCAGTAAGTGCCCCATGTCCATTAGGAGTCCTTATTCACCCTCCTGCTCACCCTACCTCTCAGCTCAGATGTTGGAGTCTTTGGAGAATAGGACAAGGGTCCTTCCTGATGTCAGCATCCATTAGCATCAGCCTCTGACCTTCAATCCTGGTTTCATTTACATACATGTCAGAGGTGTCCAGCCTGGGTGGTATCCAGGGGCAACGGTTCCTGTTTTCCTCTCACCTATTCTGTTGTTGACTGGCTGGAGTCCAGAGCCCTGGGTTCAGGCCCCTGTTTTGTGACTGATCTGCTATGTGACCTTGGGCAGGTTACCTTTCCCTTCTAGGCTTCAGCTTCCCTATCTGTCCCAGGAGAGGCCAATTACTGATTTTAAAACCCTTCAGGGCGGGTGCGGTAGCTCACGCCTGTAATCCCAGCACTTTGGGAGGCAGAGGTAGGATTGTCTGAGCCCAGGCATTCGAGACCAGCCTGGTCAACTTGGCGAGACCTCTTCTCTACAGTAAATCAAAAATTAGCTGGTCATGGTGGCACACACCTGTGGTTCTAGTTACTTGGAAGACTGAGGTGGAAGGATTGCTTAAGCCCAGCAGGTGGAGGCTGCAGCGACCATGAGCGTGCCACTGCACTCCAACCTGGGTGACAGTGAGACTCTGACTCAAAAAAACAAACAAGACAAAAGACCTTTGGACTTTGAAGTTTTCTGAACCTTAAATCACTCAAACTTCATGGGGAAAGGGCACCTCCATTGTAATTCCTGAGGATCAAGTTAGGAGGTGCCAGTGGAGCCAAGTTTTAAGAGGTGAATGCTCTGGACCAAGGACCAGAGCTGCCTTTGCTGTCAATCTGGATGGGCGTTCTGAGCGGTTTGGTGTGAGCTGTGAGGGATGGACACCGGTGAAGCTCCAGGCAAGGACAGGCTGGGAGAGGCAGGCCTGCTAGTGACCCATCTGATCTCTACCCGTCCTCCCATAGCACACGTTTTACGTGGGGCAGGATTCGAGCCGGAGTGTGGCTTGCATGGTAGACTCCAGCCTGGGCGTGTGGGTGACATTGAAAGGGAGTGCCCACGTGTGTCTCTACCATCCAGACACCTTTGAGCAGCTGGCCGAGGTAGATGTCACACCTCCTGTGCACAGGATGCTGGCAGGTACTGACCCCTGACTACCACCGTGTCCTCCTTTCAAGCCTTTCTGCCCCATCATTGAGAAAACTGAGCCAGGACTGGGATTTGGCCCCAGCTCTGGTCTGTCTCCACTCCCTCCCCAGGCTCAGATGCCATCATCCGGCAGCACAAGGCTGCCTGCCTGCGGATCACAGCGCTGTTGGTGTGTGAAGAGCTGCTGTGGGTGGGCACCAGCGCCGGCGTCGTGCTAACCATGCCCACCTCACCCAGCACTGTCAGCTGCCCACGGGCGCCTCTTAGCCCTGCTGGCCTTGGCCAGGGACATACTGGCCACGTCCGCTTCTTGGCCGCGGTCCAGCTGCCAGATGGCTTCAGCCTGCTCTGCCCAACCCCACCACCTCCCCCAGACACAGGTGGGTCAGCACATCCCTTCCCCGAGCCAGGGGTCCTGGACTTTCAGTGCAGACTCTCCACTGTCCTGCCAGAAGAGGTTTCAAGGAGGAAATGTGTAACATAGAGCTGGAAGAGGCATATATTACAAGAAATAGGCCATGGAGTCCCCTAGATGAAATCTATTAGGATTGACTGTGTGTGTGTGTGTGTGTGTGTGTGTGTGTGTGTGTGTTTTGTGTGTATAAAGTTCTGTCCAAAGAAGTGTCACGGGAGACTGGGAGTGCACTCTAAGCCAAGAAGCAGAATATGGCACAGATAGAATGTGCACATAGAAGATATATCCTGTTTTATATGTCTTATATACAACAGGAAGTAAAGGATGCATAGGGCAGGAAGTGGAATCAGGAAGTGAGGCACAGAGCAGGAAATAGAAATGGCATCAGAAAGCACAATATAGACAGGAGATAGACGTGAGAATTAGAAGCGAAACAGCAGGAAATTATGGTCAGCGAGGAGGTCGTAATCAAAGTAGTTTTGGCAGGACAAGGAACCACATTCCCAGAGGAAGTGGCTGTGGAAATCAGGAAGCAATAAGCTCGGTCAGAGGTTGTCTGGGTTCAGAGAAGAAAGACTTCAGTGACCTACCTGGGAAAGGGCTATTGGCAGGAGGAACACTGCAGAATTGTAGTGAAGAGGACACTGTCTGTGCAGTAATCAAGATAGAGTAGTGTCTTATGTGGCATTAGCATTTACATTATAAAAAAGAAAAAAAGGAAAACAGTGTCACCCTGGGAAGTTATATCACTACTGACTAGAAAGTACAGATGGAGGAAAGAAGTGTGACTGGCTGCCAGGAAGTAGGCATTGCTTTCCAAATAAATTCTTGGCTAACAGGAAGTGGGATCCCCATAGGAAGTGTGCATCTTCTTATCTTCCGGGTGTGGGAGGCTTAGGCCATGATGGGACAGAGAAGCCACCAGTCACCCCCAGACTGACAATCCTTCCTTCCGACCCCAGGCCCCGAAAAGCTGCCATCACTGGAGCACCGGGACTCCCCTCGGCACCGTGGCCCTGCTTCGGCCAGGCCTAAGATGCTGGTCATCAGTGGAGGTGATGGCTATGAGGACTTCCGACTCAGCAGTGGGGGCAGCAGCAGTAGCGAGACGGTGGGCCGAGATGACAGCACAAACCACCTCCTCCTATGGAGGGTGTGACCCTGTCTGTCATGGCCCAGGACTCGCCCACCCGCCTGCCCTCAGCCTGCTTGCCTCTTCCTAGCCCACATGCAGACTTTGACCAGGAGTGTCCAACCAGGGGCACACATGGGCCTGCGCGGGCTCTGTCCCATCTTCACAGAAGCATTCCCAAGGGAACGCCTGCTGGCTAGCCAGGCCAAGGCCTCTCCTGACCCTCTGGCTGCTCCAGTGCTCCCAGTCATGATAGGGTGGGGGACATGTGGGCTGCCCAGGACCTCTATCCCTGGAGCTTCTACCAAAGACACGGCTGGGCCTGGACTCCGCGGGGCTGGGGAGGGCCATGTGCAATATTTGGAGGATTTTTCTGGGGCAGTAGGAAGGCTGAAGAATTTCCCATGTACAGTATTTATGTTTCCTTTTAGATGTGTACCTTCCCAAGCACTTATTTATGCAATGACCTAGGGGTGGGGGTGATTTGAAGAAATGACAGGAGGAAGAAAAACCTATTCCTGCCCTGGGGGCCACCCTGGGACCCTAACCAAGCCTTCCGGGAGGGACCAATGTGCCCCCCACCATTACATACACACACATACACACACACACACTCTGCAAGTTGAGGGCACTAAAGCACTGTCCCTTAATGCAGACTTTCCAAGGCCCCATCCTGATTGGGCTGCCCTCAGTTATTCAGAACAAGACGATGACTTTTGGGGGCAGTGATTCCCATGGGGGGACCTCCCCGGGCTTTGGCATTTCCCAGTTTGTTGGTGGTGCCTTTAGAGGTCTCCTAATTTGAGACTGCTGATGAGGCCTTGGACAGGGCTCTCTCCCAGGTAAGAGAAAAGGGCCCTTGCTTTCCTCACAGTTGCTCCCAGTTCCCAGCCCCACCTCCCTGTGTCTCATGCACTGGCACATATGGTCACCCACTGAATCCTTCTCTTCACACTCCCTCCTCCACCCTAGGAGGAGGCAGCCCCCTCAGGAAGGAACCCCAAAGCCGAGGGGCTGGACATGGCCTCTTCAACTGGGAAGGCTTCCACTTGAGGGCAGCCTCTTCTCGACCCCCCCAGACTGCAGGGAGCCACTCTGACCCTCAGCCCCCTTACTTCTTCAGCTACAACTCCAAAGGTCTGGTTTCAGGTGGGGTTTGTTTGGTTCTGTTTGGTTTTGGTTTTGTTTGGGGCGGGTGGGTCATTGCAGTCTTAGATTATGTTTCTCTTGCTACCAAACAGTCATGTATTAACTCTCTTTGGATGATGAAATTTAAAGAGTCAATAAATAGAAACACCAAATGACTGCTCCCCAGTGGTGGCCACAGTGGCCTCCTGCCAGCAATCTCAGGCCTCTGAACATCAGCTCACTTGGGGAAAAGGGAGGCCTTGGAGACCCAGAAGATTTGTTCTGTTACCCTGGGCAGGTCACTGCACCTGTCTGGGCTGCAATTTCCTCATCAGGAAAATAAAGGGGTCCTGCTAGTGTCGTGCTTTGTAACTAAGGCAACATGCTAGAACTCCTTAGAGATGACATCTTTATTTTATTTTATTTTTTTACTTTTAATTTTTTTATTTTAAAGATGTGGGGTACAAGTCAGGGTTAGGTATACAAATGTTCATTATGCAGGTACCCTTGGTGATGAGGTGTGCCCTCCCTTCCCCAGGCAGATTCCCACTACTGCCAATTCCTCTTCCCTGCCCCCCTCCCGGCAGTTTCCTGCTATTGCCATCGCATCTTTATATGTAAAAATAAGAAATGCAAATCACACACACAATTTATGTGTCAGTCAAGAGCTTCTGAGTCGGTGGGTCTGGGATGGGGCTTGGGAAGCCAAAGCTGACACAGATTCAAGGTACAGAGTCAGGGTGCTGGCAAGCCTAAGGCTCCACAAAACCATGTTCTCCAGCAAAGCCTCCCACTAGAAACCTCTGACAACCAAGGGGAGTCTCAGGCTTCAGAGCAGGGGTAGAATTCAAGTCTGTCTGATTTCTGGTTCAAAGAGGGATGTCCTGAAATCACACAAGAGTGCAAAGCCCCAGCACTTTATGCAAAGACAAAGAGCCTTTCACACCTCGATGCCCCTGCAGAACTTGGGATGGCCGCCCCTGGAAAAGGGCAGATCATGCCTCAGCTCAGTTGAACATGTGTCTGCTGAACGTGTGAACATTTCCAACCAAAATGAACAAAATCAGTTTCTGTAGGCGCGTGCAGACTCATGCTTTGCAAACTGGCAACACACCTCTCAGCAGTCTGCTGGGTCCTCAATGCTACAAGATATGCATGGACCGTCTCCCTGCGGCATCATTTTACTTGGGGAGATCTGAGGAGAAGGAGGAATACTAAACAGATATCTAATGCAGTAGGAGGTGACATCTGCGTGGAATTCATCATGATACTAAGGGTCAGAAGGAACACAGGCTTTGAAGCTGGACAGTCCCTGTTTGAGATCTTGACTTTGCCACTAACTAGCTATATGCCTGTGGACAGTGGTATCCCTCTGAGCCTCCATTTCCTCATCTGTGAAATGGGACTGATAATCCCTTCCTGCACAGGACTGCTGCTTTGAATGCACAGGTCTTTGGATCACAAGGAAGAGATTCAGTCTGCCCCTGAAATAGAAGGGGTGCTTATTAGTGGAGACATGAGTTGGCGGCAAGTAGCTGTCAGAGGGCACAGTGGCCCAGACTTCAGAGCTGCATCTCAGGGCCTCTGGCCTCCCTGTCTTGGTTCTTTCCTTGCTGCCAGCCAGCTGCTGCTCCCACTGCTTCACAGCATCTGCTGCCTCAAGGGCTCTGCGTCCTCCACACAGATGCCCCTGGGCAGACCAGTTTCAGCGTTGGGTACCCCAAGGCCAGATTCTCCATTTTCCCCAAGTGGGAATGGGATTTTAGGGGATTGACCCAGACCATTGTTACTCAGAAGGCCATTTCCTAGGGCACTGGGCAGCTTGTGGACAGCTGCCTTTGATCAGGTGCTCAGCCCTGAACCAGTCAACTGTGGGGAGGGAGGTCCTGGAATGAACAGCCATCAGGCCTCAGGCCCCAGGCGCCAGGCCCAGGGAAGATTGTCTCCTCTAAAGCAGTGATTCTCAGCCTTGGCTGCACATTATAATTACAGGGGAAGCGGGGGTGGGAACCCAGGCCAAATCCCAGACCAATTAAATCTGAACTCTGAGGGTACAGCCTAGGTGTATTTTTTTGTTTTTTTTGTTTTGAGTTGGGGTCTCTGTCACACAGGCTGGAGTACGGTGGCATGATCATGGCTCACCAGCCTCGACCTCCTGGGCTCAGGGGACCCTTTGCCCTCAGCCTCCCAAGTAGCTGGGACTGGATCTTGCCCAGCTAATGTTTTTATTTCTGTAGAGATGAGATCTCGCTATGTTGCCCAGGCTGGTCTCAAACTCCTGGACTCAGGCAGTCCTCTCTTGGCCTCCCAATGTGCTAGAAATACAGGCGTGAGCCACGGCACCCAGACAGTATCAGTATTTTTTAGGAAACTTTTTATTGGCACATAACATACCAAAAAGTACAGTACACAGATCATTCATGTGCAGCTTGGTAAATGTTCATAAAGTGAACACACCCAGATCAAGGAGCAGAATATCTCGTTATACCAGAAGCTCTCCTTAGACACCCTCCCAGTCTTCAACCGCCACCCTAACTTCTGATACCATGGTTTGTTTCACCAGCCAGGGTGGAGAACCCCTGCTTTAAAGGATATGGCTATGGCTGGCCACTGGGTGGGGGAAGTGGGGCTTGGGTTTGATATTAAGACCACACAGCTTGAACTGAGGCAAGGAAGGGTGAAGGAGCTTGGTGGAAAGGGTCCCTGGTACAGGCCCAGGTGGATGGGAGAGGAAAAGGCAGGGAAGAATGAGATTGGGAATTCCATGCGGGCAGGACTTTGTCTTGTTCTTTGTCCCATCCCCAGGCTGCAGCACCTGACACAAAGTAGGTCATCAACAAATATTTGTTGAATTAAATCTGGAGAATTCAGGTGAGATCCAACTCCAGGTCTGGAATGCCACAAAACAATAACCCAGCTTCCTCTTACTGAGGGTTCATGCAAGCCAGGAGCATGGATCTAATCCTCACAGTTGTCCTGGGAGGTTGGTACCATTGTTACCCTCTTTTTCAGTTGAAGAAACTGAGGATCAGA